>PVJS01038354.1:0-19449 GCA_004027185.1 Glis glis
AACCCAGGGGCGTTCTACCTCCGCGCTACGCCCCCGGCCCTATTTTTTTATTCTTTATTCTGAAACCGGGTCTCACGAAGTTGCGGAGGGCCTCACTAGGTAGAGAGAGAGAGAGAGAGAGAGAGCTGAGGCTGGCCGCGAACCCGGGTCCTCCGGTCTCCGCCTCCCAAAGTACTGGGATTACAAGCGTGCGCCACCACGCCCGGCCGTTTTTTGTTATTGAGTAGGGAATCTATTCAATGTGGAAAGCAAAACTGTTTACAAATTGAGATTGTGGGAATTCTGATTTTCTCAGATTGGGGTTCAGTTCATGAGGCACCTATGAAGCCTCTTCTGTGCTCCTGTACTCTGCTGAGACTGGAGACACAGAAGTTGGTAAAACTTGGTTCCTCTCCAGTGGTTCCTGGTTGCACAGGGAGGAGTGTTGGTGGAGGAAATGCAAAAAAGCAGTGATACTGCCTCAGCAATACTCTTGGTGTTTTTTTTATTATGAAGTATTTGTAAGCATAATATATATATATATATATATATAAACCGGGCGTGGTGGTACACGCTTGTAATCCCAGTACTTTGGGAGGCGGAGACCGGAGGATCCGGGCAGCCAGCCTCAGCTCGCTCTCTCTCTCTCTCCCTCCCTGTCTCTCTCTCTCTCTCTCTACTTAGTGAGACCCTCTGCAACTTCGTGAGACCCGGTTTCAAAATAAAGTATAAAAATAGGACTGGGGGTGTAGCGCGGAGGTAGAACGCCCCTGGGTTCAATCCCCGGTACCTCAAAAAAAAAGATACATATATATACACACACACACATATATATATGTTAAGAAATATAATAGATGGGCAGAAATAGAACATTAGCCCTGCTATTGAAGCTCCTGCTTCATGCTTCTTCCAGATTGTTCTTTCCATCCCTGCTGCCTCCGTTTGCCTTGTATTTTGTGTTTATGATTTCTTCATAGCTTTACCACCATTGCCGTATTTATCGCCAAATAATAGATTTGTTACACTTGTGTTTAAGCTTCATAAAATACTCTGAATTCTTTGATACAACAGTTTCTTTTTTTCTTTTTGTCTGTGTGTGTGGTACTGGGGACTGAACCCAGGGCATTCTATCTCTGACCTACATCCCCAAGCTCTTTTAATTTTTCTTTTTTTTTTTTAATTTTTGAAACAGGGTCTCACTAAGTTACTGAGGGTCTTGCCAAATTGCTGAGCCTGGCCTTGGACCTGTGATTCTTCTATCTCAGCCTCCCAAGTACTAGGATTACAGGCATGCACCACCATGCCCTGCTGATCCAACAGTTTTTAAGATTTAAATATACTGATGCTTATAGATGGAATTAACTTATTTTTCTCTGCTGTACAGTATTTTATTTTATGCATATGCCACAGTTTATCTGTTTTCCTATTGATGAACTTTTCTTCTATTTCTGATATGTTGAAATCAACATTCTTATACATATGTCTTGGTGTATATGGTCGTGAGTTTCTGACTGCATTGTATGGTAAGATAGCCTCTAGCCATGTGTGGCTACATTATCATTAAAATTAGATAATATTAAAATTTCAGCCTGGTGTGGTGGCACATGCCTGTAATCCCAGTACTTGGGAGGCTGAGATAGGAGGATCACAGGTTCAAGGCCAGCTTCATCAACTTAGTGAGACCCTGTTTCAAAATAAAGAATTTAAAAGGGGCTGGGGGTGTAGCTTGGAGGTAGAATGCCCCTGGGTTCAAACCCTAGCACCAAACAAACAAACACAAAAGACAAAAACCCCCCAAAATTCAGTTTTTTAGTTGCATTAGCCACCGTGCAAGTGCTCAGTACCCTCATGTGGTTGCTGGCTACCATAGTGGATAGTGGACAGTGCAGATATGTAGTATTTCTATCATTGCAGAAAGTTGCAAGTTTCCATGTTTTACTCATCTTTACCTCCAGCTCTCAGCAAGTGCAGGAACCCATATATTCTTAATCTGGATGGGCTGGTTGTGTGCCCATGAGTAAAGTGACTGTGTGGTATTCACGTATCCCATCTTTACTAGGCAGTGCCACCTCGTTTTCCAAAGTCGTTATGCCAGTTTACACTTACCTGTTGTGTGTAAGAGTTCTGGCTATTCTACATCCTGAATTGCTATTGTCAAACTTCTCCATTCTTGCCAGGCTGGTGAATGTCTTTTGAAGGCAGCGCCAGGGCTTACACAGACAGCAGAGAGATCATTCTTCTAGTCTCACAAAGCCAGCACCAGTCAGTGAAGAAGGCACAGCTTGTAAAGGGATAATCATGGGAGAGGCAGGAGTGTTGGTTGAAAGGGTCAGAAGACCAAAGTCCAACTAAGGTAAAGGTGAGGAAGGAAGCAGCAGGGAGTGGATTCACATTGCTGAAAACTTCTGTTCGCTTTTTTATGTCACTTTTGCTGCTGGTAGTAGAAATTTTGACAATAAAGCAAGTCATTAGAATGAATCTTCTTTGTTACTGGAATTAATTCTGCATTTGAGTTTTGGCTCCAAATTTACTTAAAGCGTGGATTCGGGGAGTACCTGCAAAGTAGTGAAGCCTTAGACATTGTCTTTTCCTGCTGTTGAAAAGACCCCTCCACGCATATCACCCTTGAGGTATTTGTTTCTAAGCTTATTTGAAAGGAATAAGAATCAGGCTGCCGATTTTTTTCTTTTAAAAGGAAACACACACAAAAAACTTCCTCCTAGCAACCTCAAATCCCCTTCATGAAAATTATGGCAGATGGTGGAAATGCTGCTTTGCTGTAGTGAAGATTTGGCAGAACATAGCTAATGCTAATCGCATTGAAGGGAGAAAGGAGTCACACTCTCAGCCTCTTTAGGGAATTGTCCTGTCTGCTGAGGTTGCAAAGTGGGGCAGTAGGAGTAGGAGTCCTCGTGATGACAGCAGCTGACCTTTGTTGGTCACTTACTACTACATGCCAGGCACCATGCAAAGCACTTTTTACATGCATTTTCTCATTAATCCTTACAGCATCCTGTCATTCTTCTCTTCATTTTAGAGAAAGGAAACAGGCTTAGGAAACAGGTTAAACATCTTCCCCTACTTTTCCCAGCTACCGTGTGGTTAACTCAGGGCTTGAATTTAAGTCCTTTTGCCCATTAAGAGTTATCCTGAATCGTTTACTAAGAACAGGTGAGTAGAACGATTGAGGAAAGTACCAAGTATGACATCAAGAGAAAGTCATCCTTTGAAAGTCATCCTTCCTTTTGTTTTGTGATGGGGAAATAAGAGGCAGGAAATGGAGGGGCTGGACCTGAGGTGGTGTGGAATAGCTGAGAGTATAGTCTTGTATCCTTCTGTGTTAGATCTCATAAATGCGTGTTTGGAAGGGAAATAAAGATTCTGCTCTAGGAGCAAGGGAAAGACACTGAATGTGGGAAAATGGGTGGGAAAGGCCAGGAAGTTAAAATGCCCAATGCAGACTCCTGTTGAGCGTGACCTTTAAATTCATGGGCACCAGCGGCTACCAGATTTAGGGCTT
This sequence comes from Glis glis, assembly GCA_004027185.1. Lineage (NCBI taxonomy): Eukaryota > Metazoa > Chordata > Mammalia > Rodentia > Gliridae > Glis > Glis glis. The sequence goes on from PVJS01038354.1 coordinate 3,500, forward strand.
CAACTAGAGAGTCCTTTTAAATGAAAGCCGAATTAATGGCTGGCTTCTTTTTAGTGTGCTGAATTTCTCCCCTGAAAACCTCCTGCTATCATTTTGGCAGAGCGTTGGGATGGCCTAGCCCATATATCCATTTAGTATTGATGATCCATTCATAGGGAAACATCTTGCTTGTGGTTGCTATTTCATTCTCTTAGGAAGCAGGTTTTATTTGACTTCTTGAAGATTCCTTTATTATAACTCAGGTGGGGAGGATTTTTGAAGGTTTTTTTTAAAGCAATGGTTCTTTTTATTATCTTTTTTCATTAATTGTTTCCACTTGTCAATCAGGGATGAGGCCATGCTTTAGGCTGCTCACCTAGGATTGTACTTGGCCAGAGCATTGAGAGTTCAGCTGACTCTCAAGGGCTGACTCATGCTAAACAAACTTACAAAAGGCTGATAGACCCAGAATGCCAAATTAATAATGAGAAGGAGAGATGCCAAGAAGGCTGGGATGCTTTGGCCAGCTGGTCGCCATGTTTATCCCTGCAGTCGGATCTGCCCTGGAAACCAAACTATTTTAGTTTACTTGTAAAGTCATGGAACCTAAGAAAGGCAAGTGACTGTGTGAATTTAATGACTGGTGTGGAGTCTGACCCAGCCCTTTTCATTATCGGGAAATAATTACTTAGCAGATCAGATAGCCATGTTGATAGATGAGGGTATCTGTTCTCTCTGAACAGTGCTGGGGACACATTGTGAAGTCAGACCCTTTGGCTGTCCGTTTTCTAGGCTCCTTACTGTATAGTGGTTTAGAGCATGTAGTCTGGCTTTAATCCTAGATTTGCTGCTACCTGATTCTGTGATTAGTCAAGTCATTTCATAACTCTGTGCCTCGCTTTCTTTTCTTTTTCTTCGTCCTTTTTTGTTGTTGTTATTTTACCTTCTTCACCTGTAAATTAGAGTTGACAATAGCAGTAACTAACAGAGGACTAAATCAGTTAATATCTTTGAAGTACATTCAGTATCTGGCCAAGTGCATCCAAAAATGTCAGACCCAGAGTAAGCTCAAATAAACTCTTATTTGCTGTTATTGTTAATACTGTTATTAATAGTATCAGTCAGGAGGTTTTATTTGTTTGCTTGTTTATTTGCAGTGCTGAGGATTGAACCCAGGGCCTGGCACATGCTAGAGAAGTTCTTCACCAGTGAGCTGCACCTGTAGCCCCAGTTAGGTGGTTTTTTGTTTTTTAACTGTAAGTGAAAGATACTCAATTTGAACAAACAAACAACAAAAAAAGTGATTTGACAGGTTTTTTTCTCTCTGTGTATGCACATACACACACATATTCACACACGTGTGTGCATATATGTGGGTATATATTTATTTATTGATTGATTGATTCTCATTGCTTGCACTAGCTCCATAAGGTTATAGATCCCTACAAGCTTCTGGTCACAACATTTTTGTCGACCATCAATACATAACCTTGCTTTATGTGTGTGTCATTTCTAGGCACTTTATTTAGTATATATTACTTACAGATAATTGTATATTTCTTTATAATAAAACACTAGTTGAAAAAGATTTAACATTTTCCTAATCCAGGTAATGTGACAGTAAATATTTGGCTTTCAGCCTCACATCAATGCTTTCTGCTGTGCTTCTTGTTTTTTTATTGGTTATTACCTCACCAGTTCAGATATGGCTGCTTTTCCATCTTTTCCATAGCTTCAGTTATAGATATTACTTTGGTCCTTTCCTGGGTGTTCTCATCAATGGGCAGATTTCCTCTTCCTTTTTTGGATATATCCTATTGTTGATTCATTAACATTGAACTCACGCCAAAACCATAACTCGTGCATGAAGGAACTTACCTAATACACACATTTTCTCTGTAAGGCATTATCACAGCTTCTTGCATCTAGGGACATTAGACAGCACTTTAGCTCTTTGCTTGGAGGACATTTTAGATAGCAAAATCACCATCAAAGACAAGCACAAAAAACTAAAAAAAAAAGAGGCGCTAAATAGGCCTTAAAAGACACTTGTTTACACTGTGAGAATTGGAACAAGAAGGCAGAGTATCGCCTTGTTTGACTTTAGTGAAGAATGGGTATATAGGGAGACTCAAATTTTTAGTTCATCTGCACATGTTACTAGACTAAAAAAGCACTCCAAGTACTGATCTTGTGGTTACAAATAAACTTTATTAAGAAGGCAAATTCACAAGTATGGAATCCACCAATAATGAAGATCAGTTGGATTTAGAGTAAATAAAGAATTCGATCTCTTGTCTGAATGTCTATGAATGGCATCTTGATAATCTCTTACAGGTATCCTCCATGTGGCAGGGAAGGTAGCTTCCAGTAGCCTCAATTATCCTTCAGAGGCAAAAGGCAGCCTTCCACCAGAGCTCCATGGAACTTAATGGGGAAGGACTTGCCCAGCTGAGTGTATCAACCTATCCCTGCACCAATCACCATGGATAAAGGGTGGCATTCTTTTAAAGATTTGTTGTGGATTATGGGCCTGGGAATGTCATTCTCTGATTGGTTTAGCGTGGGTTGTATGCTATGGCTGAGGGTATGGTGTTTTCTGATTGGCCTAGCCAGGGTCATGCCCCTTCCTGTTCAATGGGGGGCATAGAGTTTGTTACTAGATAAAGAGGGCCTTGGGGCCCTCTTAGCAGAAAAAACTAGTAGAATATATATTTGAGGAATTAAAAAAAATAACCTTCAATGCTTACAAAGAACCACATTTTAAGATGCAGCTTTCTTTTACATTAAATGCGTTTCAGGTTAGTCATAGGGTACATAGTTTCAGTTAGATAGGAGGAATATGTTTTTGAGATCTATTGCACAGTGTGGTAACTCTAATTAATATAATGTATTATATGGAGTCAGCCCTCCATATGTATTTTCAGATTCAACTAACTATACATAGAAAATATTTGACAAAAAAATTATGACTGTTCTGAACATGTACATTTTTCCTGTTCAATATTTCCTAAACAACTCAAGTTATTTACATTGTATTATATATACATAATCTAGAGGTGATTTTTCTTTTTGCGGTACTGGGGATTGAACCCAGGGGCGTTCTACCTCCGAGCTACACCCCCAGCCCTATTTTTTATACTTAATTTTGAAACCGGGTCTCACAATGTTGTGGAGGGCCTCACTAAGTAGAGAAAGAGAAAGAGACAGAGAGAGAGAGAGAGAAAGAGAGAGAGCTGAGGCTGGCCACGAACCCGGATCCTCCGGTGTCCGCCTCCCTAAGTACTGGGATTACAAGCATGTGCCACCATGCCCGACTAGAGGTGATTTAAAGTATATTGGAGGATTGCTTTGGTTATATGCCAGTATTATATTGTTTTATATAAGGGACTTAACAATCTGTGGATTTTGGAATGTTGGGGAATGGATTCCTGGAACTAATCCCTCACAGATACCTAGGGATGCCTACATTTTAAAATTGCCGGCCGGGCGTGGTGGCACACGCTTGTAATCCCAGTACTTGGGAGGCGGAGACCGGAGGATCTGGGTCCACGGCCAGCCTCAGCTACTTAGTGAGGCCCTCCGCAACTTCGTGAGACCCGGTTTCAAAATAAAGTATAAAAAGTAGGGTCGGGGGTGTAGCTCAGAGGTAGAACACCCCTGGGTTCAATCCCCGGTACTACAAAAAAAAAAAATTGCCGAGAAACTAAAATTCTAATGTTGTTACTGCAAATATAGTAAATATCTGAGATAATGGATATGTTAATTAGCTTAATTATTCTACAATGTGTATATAAATAAAAATACCACATTGACTGTACCCCCTAAAATATATCATTACTTATCAAGCAAAAAATTTAATAAATATATTTTAGTCATGGCCTTCCCCCACCTCCAATTTCTTTCTTTTTTTTTTTTTTGCAGTACTGGGGATTGAACTGAGGAATATTCTACCTCTGAGCTTTCACCCCCAGGTCTTTTAATTTTTTTGTTTGAAACAGGGTCTCACTAGGTTGCTGAGAGTCTGACTGTGTTGCTGAGGCTGGTTTCCAATGTGCGATCCTCCTGTCTCAGCCTCCCAAGTTCTGGGATTACAGATGTGCACCACCATGCCTGACCTCCATTTTTTTTTTATTGATGAGTAGTATTCCATTGTTTGAATATCCTACAATTTGTTTATCTTTGCTCCTATTGATGGACATTTGGGTTGTTGCATTTTTGTTCAGTATAAATAAAATCACTGTGAGTATTATTTATAGATCTTTGTTTAGACATATAGCCCTGGCTTCTTGATATCATATTTTTAGACACATTGTTTATATTTGATTTAATTTTATAGCTGCCTAATCTTGTCCATTATCTAAATTCTGACTATATAGCCGGGCGTGGTGGGGCACGCTTGGAATCCCAGTACTTTGGGAGGCGGAGACCGGAGGATCCGGGTTCGCAGCCAGCCTCAGCTCTCTCTCTCTCTCTCTCTCTCTCTCTTGTCTCTCTCTCTCTACTTAATGAGGCCCTCCGCAACTTTGTGAGACCCGGTTTCAAAATAAAGTATAAAAAATAGGGCTGGGGGTTTAGCACGGAGGTAGAACGCCCCTGGGTTCAATCCCCAGTACCGCAAAAAAAAAAAGAAAAAAAAATAAATTCCGACTATTTCACTCTCTAAGGACAACTTTATTTTCAGGTTTTCAGGACATCCTGGTTGTGTACTGAATACAACTTAAGTCATTCCACAAATATGTTTTGTGTTGTGGTTGTATAGATGACATATAAATCTACTTGGGTGATAGTGTGACCCTGTGGACGTGTGGGCATTTATTTGCATCAGCTTAGGTTTATGGCCTTGCTCTGCTCTTTCCAGCTGTATGACCTTGGGCATGCTTCTTAGTCTCTCTGAGCCTTGCTTTATCTGAAAATGAGGCTAAAAATAGCACTAATAGTTACAGTCATTGTGAAGATGAAATGAGATAATGACATAAAATTCATAATAGCACAGGGCTTGATGTATAGTGCACTATGATGTTGCTTGTGTAATTATTGGTAGGAGAGATAAGACAAACTCATGAAACATTAAGATGAAAGAAATGAGTGTGGATAATAGCAATTGAGCAAGTTGGGATAAATTGTGAACAGATTATGTGATCTTGTCCTTACACTGCCACCCTGTCAGTTTTGAATTTTAACTTTCCTCCCTTCCTCCTAATCTTTGCAGTTTGCCTAAAGAATAATGTTTAAGCTTAATATGTTTTTAGTCTAGAGTCTAGACAAGGAATTAAAATCTTGGGAGGAAGCAAAACGTTCTAGTTAAGACAGCAAATTGAGATTCAGTTTTTACATTTTGTTTTGGGCCTTTTCACGTCTTTGCTGAAAGCCTTGGGAGTGAGGATTATCATGATGCACTTGTGAAATTAAGTTACACGTGTAAATTAATGTCTTCAGGTTAAGGACATAGGACTGTATTTGTTGTAAAAAGGGTAGAAAGAATTAACTTCATTTGTGTTGTAATCTTTAATTTTCAGGCATTTGTGCATGTTTGCATGTTGGGAGAAAAGTTTGCCCTTTTAAAGGCTGAGTTAGGAATCTCCTTGATATCTTTAGATTCATAGAAATTCGTGAAAATTTTCTCCTGGGGACTGGTTGATAAATTTGGCATTGGCATGTTCTGCTTAGTACTATTGTTCAAGTAAGACATTACCATTTTCATTAGAATCTATTTTCTTTTTACTGGCAAAAGATTAGCTAAAGCCAGGTGTGGTGTCACACACCTGTAATCCCAGTAGTTGGGAGGCTGAGACAGGAGGATCGCAGGTTTGAGGATAGCAATGTAATGAGACTCTGAGCAACTTAGCCAGACCCTGTTTCAAAACAAAAACTAAAAAGGGCTGGGGGGTGTAGCTTGGAGGTAAAATGCCCCTGGGTTCAATCCCCTGTACCATACAACACACACAAACACACACACACACTAATTAGCTAAGACACTTGGAGTCTGCAGTCTTGCCTTGAAATCCTGTTGCTTTGACCTCTAGAATCTTAAACTGTGATTCTCCACGTGGGGAGAATACAGTCTTAAGAAGTATAGTTAGAAAAAGATATTCAGTATTATAATTAAAATTTATATTTGGTATCTGTAATGTAATCTGAATCCCTAAGCCCAATCCTCTGCATGATTTCCTTTAACATCCAAATAAAGCGATTCAAACTCAAGACTGTGCTGATTAGAGGTTTAGTGTCTTCCCCAAAATTTCTAAGAATTCCTGAGGGGAAGAAGGATGCTTAAGCTTTATCATGACTCACCAAATTCTTGCTTTCCACACAATCTTTATTCTTCATGAGGAACTCATGGGCTTTTCCCCAAGGTTCTTTTGATTTTACCTATGCTGGTCAAGTACAGTTATCGTAAGGATGTGTCTTCTTTTTTTTTTTGCAGTACCAGGGATTGAACCCAGGGGCATTCTACCTCCGAGCTACACCCCCAGCCCTATTTTTTATTCTTTATTTTGAAACAGGGTCTCATTAAGTTGTGGAGGGCCTCACTAAGTAGCTGAGGCTGGCCGTGAACCCGGATCCTCCGATCTCAGTCTCCCAAGTACTGGGATTACAAGTGTGTGCCACCACGCCCTGCTAGGATGTATCTTTAACAGAAAGTTTGGGATTCTGAAAAGTAATTACAGGATAGGCAACATCTTCAACTATGGTAGACTTCACTGTTGTCAAAATTCATCTGCCCTTCTTTGCCTTAGAGAATTAGCTGGTTACTGGCCATGATACAAACTTGGAGCCATATTTCAGGTTTCAATAACTTCCTCTTACTATGGCCTCTTAAACAGGAGCTTCTACTTTTTAATAAGACATATGTGGAATTTCCCCCTTTCTTTAGAACCAGAGGGCTCCAGTAAGTGTTTTCCGGAACAGAAGAACCACCTACTTGAGATTTCCAATGTTAGCAATAGAAAGAGACAGAAGAACTTTTGAAGTTACAGTATTTTTTAAAATTTCTTTTTTTTTTTTTTGCAGTACTGGGGATTGAGCCCAGGGGCATTTTACCTCCGGGCTACACCCGCAGCCCTATTTTTTGTTCTTTATTTTGAAACAGGGTCTCACTGAGTTGTGGAGGGCCTCACTAAGTAGCTGAGGCTGGCCACGAACCTGGGATCCTCCTGTCTCAGCCTCTCAAGTACTGGGATTACAAGCATGGCACCATCACTCCCAGCTTAAAATTTCTAATCAAAGCATTAACATTTCCCCTTCTCTTAAGTCTTTATAAGCAGAAGGAGGCAATAGAAAATTGATAACCCTGCATTTATCCATAGTAAACTCTAGGGGCTCCTGCTACTTTTGGTCTAGGAAAAATGTTTTTATTAAGCATTTCATGCCTATTGTTTTTATAATGACAATTAAAGCAATTAAACTCAACAGTCCTTTGGCTGGTGTGGACTCACAAGGGCAGGGCATATATAGCAAGAGAAAGGAAGTTTTAAAACAATTTTAAAAACCTTTATTGAGATAATTCACATACTATAAAATTTACTGATTTTTAAAGTATAAAATTCAGGGTTTTTAAAATGTATCTGCCAATGTAACTATCATCACAATCTGAATTTAGAACATCTCTCCACCTCCCCAGAGGAAGCAGGAGCAGCCCCTTTTTCATTCCCCTCTCTCAGCCAGCCCCAGGCAACTGCTGGCCTACCTTCTGTCTGTATAGATTTGTCCTTTCTGGACATTTCATCTAAATGTATGTAATCACACAGAATGTGGTCTTTTGTGGTTTCTTTGGCTTAGCATAATGTTTTCACGTCTCATGGATGTTGTAGCCAAACAATATTCCATTGAATAGATCTACCATATTTTGTTAATCTGTTCATCACTTGATAGACATTTGGCTTATTTCCACCTTTTTATATTATGAATAATGTTGCTATTAATATTCATGTACAAATTTTTACATGTATGTATTTTTGTAGTTCTCTTGGGTATATACTTAGGAGTGAAATTTCTGGATCCAATGGTAACTCTATGTTTTAACCTTTGGAGGAGCTGCCAGACTGTTTTCTTTTTCTTTTTATTGGTATGGGGGATTGAACCCAGGATATTCTACCTCTGAAGTACACTGCCAGCCCTATTTTATTTTTTTATTTTGAAATAGGATCTCACTAAGTTACTGAGGCCCTTGCTAAGTTTCTGAGGCTGGTCTCCAACCTGCGATCCTCCTGTCTCAGCCTCTCAAGTTCTGAGATTACAGGCATGTGCCATAACATCTGGCTGCCATTGTGTTTTCTGAAGCAGCTGCACCACTTTACATTCACATCAGCAATGTAGGAGGGCTCCAGTTTTTCTATATCCTCACCAACATTTTTATCTGTTCATCTTAGTGGGTGTGAACTGGTAGAGAGAGAGAGATGAGATTTTGTTTATGTATGAAAGAGAAGCATACAATATTGATTGATTGTGGTGCTGGAGATTGAACCCAGGGGCTTTCTACCTCTGAGCTATATCCCCAGCCATATTTTATTTTATTTTTTACTTGGAAACAGGGTCTTGCTAAGTTGCTGACAGTCTCACTAAGTTTCAGAGGCTGGCTTTGAACCTGTGATCCTCCTATTTTAGCCTCCCAAGTACTGGGATTATAGGCATGCATCACCATGGCTGGCTGAGAAGCATATATGTTAAAAATTGTGAAACTTCAAGCAAGTGTCAGCAATAATCAACCAGCCAAAATTGGTTATCTGCTAAATTGGAGTCTGTGGTATACTGTTGAAGGATTAAAATCAGGTGGGGAGTTAATTTATAAAGGTAGAAAGAGAGAACTGCCAGTTAAGGCAGTTCAGTAGCCGTGTCAAAGGGATGCAGGCTGATGATTGTGAACCAAGAGTCTGTTGGGCAGGAAGTGAAGATTGACTCAGATGAGGACAACAGGTGAGAGGGAAAAGGAGATAACATTTTTTTTCCATTTCTCGTTTTAATTTCAAGTGGTGCAATACTACTAATCAAGTTAATAATAGGGTTATATAAAGGAATTAATTGGTTTAAACATTTTTACAAAGTTAAGCAGAAAATTCAAATGAAAGGCTCATTGAGAAAGGATAAGGTGAAGTTATGATAGTAATTTAAAAAATGTTGCTACCTTAATGGTTTGCAGAGTGTTTCAGCCAGTCTTTTTTGCTTAGTGATCCTCATCAGCGAACTACAAAACACAGCCTATCTCTCATTCATTTAAACAAACACAATTTAAAACTGCTTCTAAAAACTTTTTTAACCTGTAACTACTTTCAGCAATCTTAATGTTTTATTTTGAGATGCCTGAGGAATATTAGAGGGAGGATTACTTTAAAATTTGGTTACTTTTATTACGTAAATTGATTTTTTTCTATTTTATTTCAGTTTTTTTTAACCTTTGTTTTTATAAAACTCTTCTAGGCTACATGACTCCCTGAAGGACAAGAACAATGTTATGTTGGGGATATTGGTCTCTGGGCCAACCAGGTATCAGCACCAACCTGCAAGGAATTGTGGCTGAGCCACAAGTGTGTGGATTCATATCAGACAGAAGCGTCAAGGAAGTGGCCTGTGGAGGAAACCACTCCGTGTTCCTGCTGGAGGACGGGGAGGTTTACACGTGTGGCTTGAACACCAAGGGGCAGCTGGGCCATGAGAGGGAAGGAAACAAGCCAGGTGAGTGAGTGCATCTTGTCTTGATGATGGTGGTGGGGATTGGGGGTAGAGGGAAGGCAAATGGCAGAAGGTTTTTGCAGCTTTACTCACCAAACATTTATCTTAGGGAGGCTCTTGTTCTTTTGAGCAGTGCAGGATTCCCTACTGTTTAGAACTGTTGTGTCTAATTCGGGCCTTCTGATGGAAAACAGACTTTTCCTTTTTCATCTTATTATGTAACATGTAATATCAGTTACCAGGGAAGGAGAGGTGACTGATTTTTCTCCAGTAATTGAAAACTAAGATATTTGACAGTTTTTGTGTGAACAGGTAATCCTTAGTCAGTATCAGAAGGTTTTTTTTTTTTTAGGGGGGTGCTGGGGATTGAACCCAGGGGCATTCTACCACCAACCTATACCCCCAGCCCTATTTTATTTTTTATTTGGGAACAGGGTCTTGCTAAGTTGCTGAGGCTGGCTTTGAACCTGTAATCCTCCTGTCTCAGCCTCCTAAGTACTGGTATTGCAGGCATGCACCAACTCTCCTGGCCATATTGGAAGTTTTTCCTCCTAATTACCTATCCATGCCTTTGTTTCTGCAGCATGCTTTTGTAAAGCATTTGGTGCTAAGCCCTGTGCTGGGTTTGGGGAGTAGCGAGATGAATGAGTACAGTGATGAGTTGGCTCCAGTGATTCCCCTGTGCCAGTGCTGTCATGGAAGTATGGGTGCAGTAAGTTGACGAATGTGCTGGGGTGGAGGGAGGTTTATTCTGCCTTCTGGGGTCGAGCAGGAAGGATGAGTGGAACTTTGAAGTGTGTGTGTGAATATGGTGGGGACGCCAGCTCATTGCACTCTGAGTGTACCCAGTGGTGTGGTTATAAACCTACAGAACTTGGTCAAGAGCGTGTTGAACAATGTGCTAAGACAGGGTAGAGGATAGGCTGGGTAGTAGGGGACTAACTAGTTTCCTTAAATTTTAGTGCTTTTCATTTGTTTAGCAGGTGCTATATATTTTTAAGTCTGTTGGTTTGAAATTTTTTTGCCTTTATTTTTAAAGAATCTAAGTTTGAATTTCAGTATATGTAGAGCATGAATTTGTGAGATACTTTTAGTAGGAGGATGATTAAATGAGTCTCCTTTTGGTGAGAAATAATAGGATAGAGTCTTAAATTGTGACCATATATTTGTCACACTAGCATGGACGTGTGTGCCATTTTTTTTTTTTTGGTTGTTGTTATCTGCTGTCTTTTTCATTTAATACAGATCAAATCTAGACACCAAAGCTTCATTAAAGAACAGCATTGCTGTTTTTTCTAGATGATGCTACTCATATGTATTTAAGCAAATGAACTTGGCATCTGGATGAGTTAATTTTCTTCTATGACACTGTCTCCTTCTTCTCTTTTATTGCCTCCTCAAGTAGGTGGCTGGGTTCCATGGTTTCTCTGCCCAAATGTCAGTATTAATTTATAATCATTACTTTTTATGTTGACGATTGGAAAAAGAGGTGCAAGGTTGGTCCTAAGCAAAATTATGAAATATGTGAAGTGTGCTTTGTGGGCTCCCACCTCCTCATTCTCTGCCCCCAGCTTCTCTCCCTAGACAGCCCACCAGGCCTGCTCACCCAGCAGTAATGCCTGATGTCCTTGACAAGGGCTTTCCTAACTTGTGGGCCCCGAACTAGGGCTTTCAAGGAAGGGTTTGTAGAGTCATCTATAGTCCCAAACCCTTGTATGTATAGTACCCCGAATACTGTAGGTTTTCAAATGATCCTGCTGTTCACTAAATAAAAATCCAGTTAAAAGTGCTTCTAATTCATAAATTAGTAAACCCTATTCATTATGAATTTTGCCAATTAGTATAATATGAAAGTATAATATATAACTACCATGAAGGTGGCAGAAAGATTTTGGCCTTTACAAATGGGTTTCTTATTAGAAAGGATTAAAAACCAAGGTCTTCTTTCCCTTTCTCCTGTTAAAACTCACTCATGTCTCACATCAAGCTCCTAATAAATGTGCTCTTCTTCCCCAGGCCTGGGCCAGTGTCTAACAATGAATGCCTATGGAGGGGTTAATGACAGGTCACAGCCCAACAGCCTGCTCTTTTTTTATTTTAATAATTTTTACTGGTGCATTGTTACTATACATGATTGTGAGATTCATAGTGATACATTTATAAATGCATGACATATGGCCTGTACCTCCCTTTTCCCTCCCTTCCTCCCTCAACCAGTTCTCTTCCACTACTCTACTGGTCTCTCTCCTAATTTTCATGATAATTCTTTTCTTCCCTTTTTTCTCCATTAAGTTTTTTGAGTTCTTTATATATTCTGGGTATTAGTCCTCTGTCAGAGGAGTAGCTGGCAACAATTTCCCCATTCTGTAGTCTCTTTCTTCGTGTTCTTGATTGTTTCCTTCCCTGCATAGAAACTTTTTAATTTGATGTTATCCCATTTATTGATTCTTGACAAAACTCCTGCTCTTTCCTGGGGAAGTGTCTATGTTCAGACAGGACTTGGAGATACTTTAGGCTTGCTTCACTCCAGTGATTCTTGAAGGACTGGTTCTCATCCTGGCCAGCTTTTGAAGGGAGTATTTTGGGAAGTGGGAGGAGATCTTCCCTGTACTCCTGGAGATGGCAAGGTTAGGGTAAACTCTGGAGTCAAGTAACCTAAGGGAGGCTTTACCTTCTCTGACCTAAAATAGGGATAATAATACCTACCAGCTCTTTGATAGGTAGAGATAATCTATGTAAGTATCTAATGCAGTATCTGGCACTTCTCTACCTCATGCCTCCCAAATTGTGCCACTTCCACCCTGTGGAAGTCCTGGTGCTGTCTCTGGAGTTACAGGGAAAGATGCCTGGGCTGGGAGTTTGAAAATTGGAATCTAGTTCTTTATTCACCAAGAAATGATAGTGTGGCCCTGGGCAAGTTTCTTCCTATTGCTGAGCCTTATTTTCCTTTCCTGTAAAAGGAGACTTCCTGTTCTAATAATGTAGCTCTTAATGATGTAGATTCAAATAATAAAGACTCCACAAAGCTCCCTGCAACACCACTGCAGAGCCAGTGCTCAGGCATGCCTCACTGTGCACCTTTGTCTTAGAACCTGGGGTGAGAGGATTTATACTGGGATGGCAGGTGGGAAGGGAAGCAGAAATGTACAACCATTGCAGAGTTCTATTGGAGGCACAATGGTGCAATCTGACATTTCTCCAGTGGAGCCTCTGGACACAGCTCCACGGAGCTAGTGGTGAGCGGTTGGGCCTCTGGATGTGAGTGAGCCTCCTGGAGCAGCTGCTCTCTCTGCCTGCACATTGGGTCAGGCCAGCACCTCATCACCATGCAGCCGCTCTCTACAGGCAGGGCTGAGGCTGAGTGATTGCAGGAAACCTGAGCTAGAGAGGTGCCAGGAAGGCTTTCTGATTCAGCCATGGAATCCAGCCCATGCTTGTGATCTAACTTTGGAATAAGCCAGACTCTAGTGTAAATTACAAGATTCCAGAAATTTCTGTTGTTGGTTAAGCATGTCTGTTAATTATAAACTCCATAGCAGCTGTGGAATAGTGCCTCTTTGAACGGAAAGATTATGTGGGTGGGTGCCTCCCTCTCTTTAACTTTTTCGTCGGTAGGTGTGTTCTAAATCTGGATACCATTTGGGTTTATTTTTAATGAGTAGGAAAAAGAGAACGAGCTTTTTCTGTGTGCTTATCGAGAACCCTGACCTGGAGAGCCTCTAGACATGGAAGGGAAGTCAGTGGCAGGCTCTGTGCTTCCCTGGCCTGTCCTGTCCTGCAATAATGCCACCCCAAGGAGCCCTGTGAGGGAGCTTGATGGAAGGCCTTTCCCCAAGAGAGCATTTCTGGGGGTAATAGACAGGTCTGCAATTTTAACTTGACATCAGTACCCAGATCAATTAATTGCCTTTGCATCTGAAGGATTTAAGAAGTCAGTGTGGGACTGTGTCCTCCAAGGTTTTGAGAATGTGAAGAAGTGAGTTAATTCTGTGGTGCTCTACCTCCAACGGGCTTAGACAGTTTTGAACACAAGTGGAAAACTTAAGACTTCTTTCTTATTTTGGTTTCTCAGTATTGTCTGGATGTGGAATAATGTCTGCCCCATCAATACCCATCCTATCAGGGCTTCAGCAGCATGGGTGTGATTATATAGCACAGCCTGGAAGATTCCTTGCTTTGCCTTAAAACTTTGTTTCCTTTAAAAATGCAAATGACCCTGAGAGCCATTCAGTCTGACCTTGCTGAGGGGAAGGAAAATTGGAAGAAGTTTGTGTGATGTACCAGGATGAAAGTCCACTACTTAATCATGTGCCTGGGGTCTGTCCTGCCAGATGACACGTCATTTATTCACTTTGTCTCTAACTGGAACAGTTACCAGGCAAAGGGATTCACTTTTTTGGCACCTTCTGTGGATGCGACAGAGCAGATGTATAAAGCACTCCACAAGGATTTTAAGGGTCTTGGGGACCCTTTTTTCCCTCCTTGAGAATATCTGACAGTTTCCTCTTGCTGTTGCTGCCCCTGAGGCTACTGTGTTTTCCTCAGACTCTCATTTCTCTTTCTCACATTAGTAATGTCCTTTTGTGACCATCTTCATGTGTGTCTGTATGGTGATAAGAGGACATTTCAAGGACAGATCAGATACTGAAACTTCTGTTTATGTAGGCCCTTAAATATTTTCCCAGTGTGGCAGGCAGCATAGGGTTCTAGCTTAGGTGTGTCCATGACTCATTCTTTTGTGCTTGGTCCAAGGGCAAAGATGCCCGGGACTCCCAGAAGCATTTTTTTCCTATGCAGAATATAAAAGTCCCACCTAAACTCAGTGTCCAACTTTTAATACAAGTATTGGATTATAGCTCTTTTGCATATTCCTCTCCCATACGACTTTTCTTGCCTCTATTCTCACCCTCACATTCTGATATCAACCTCATCCTCCCTCCCCCTCCCACATTGAGAGGGTTCCAGTGATTAAAGGCAGTATAGGGTAATTGCTAATTTCTTCATGTTTTTGTCCATGAATTTATCTCATAATTTCATAAGATATAGTTACAGAGCTAGCATTATAGGAAGACTTGTGTGAACTCTACCCCCTCTTCAACAAAGCAGGTAAACAAAATACGAGTTTTCTCTAAATTCTTTTTGTAAGTAAAGTGATTTATAACTGAACAATAAGTAAATATTAATTTTTTATTAAGCTAAAATCGACTTGTTGTCTGTAGAAAAGAATTTGAAAAAAATTTCTTTAGTATATTGTGCTACTCTTATTTCCCGCCCAGCTGCATTCTAAACAACACTACTCTTCAGCTAAATGCACATTTCCCCTTTCCCCACATGTACTATGATTTCCAATATTGGGAGTTTAGTGTAAGCTAATCTTTGTAATATTAAGGATGTCTGAATCTATGTAAATATCCTCTTACCTTTCTTCCCATTTTGGGTAGGCAAAAACTGTAGTGAGTGCAATTATTTAGTTTGATCTAATTTGACTCTGCTACATTAATAAAAATTCTGCATAGACATCCCAGGAAACCTTTAATAGCAAACCCCAAAGGTAACAATTTGTAAGCAGGCTCTAACATTTCTGTGCAACTCTGTTTGATTCATATCTATGATTGGTCCTTTTTACTTCCTCCTGAGTTAGTTTCTCTCTTTCTTGCAGGTAATTTAATCCAATTCACTCTCACTTTGTATTCAATCTAAGCATTTCCATAATGCCCATCACCATATGTAACAGCTCTCCTGCTGTTTGATAAATGAGGTTTATAAAGCAGAACATCCCAAAGCCTCAATTCCCAAAACCGTGGTTGCTGCCAATGCTGGTAGAGTCACGCTTTCAACCAGCTTATCAGGTTGCTCTCCGGCATCTGAAGGGCGCACTAACTCTGTCATTTCAATCAGCTTTTGCTGAAAAGCAAACTAGCTGAGCTGAAAGGAAATAGAAGAAATCTTAAAATGACTTCCTGTTATTGAAGTGCATGTTTCTTTGGGCACAACTCTGATATAAAAGGCAGGAGGTTCCTTAGGAAATGTTCAGACCTCAGCATTGGACTTGACAGGGTCCCGTCCCTCCTCATTAGGAATGGCAGGTGGGCCTGGAGGCTGCACAACCCTTCAGATGTGGTGATAACAATAGTAATCAAACCCAGGGGATGTCTTGCCTTCCTTGCTAGCTGGGTGGACAGCCTTATGGTTCAGAGGTGTAAAGACTACTTGTGCTTGTGTGTGTGTGTGTGTGTGTGTGTGTGTGTGTGTGTGGTGCTGGCAATTAAAACCAGGAATATTCTACCACTGAGCTACACCCC
>PVJS01038355.1:0-19449 GCA_004027185.1 Glis glis
AATATTTATTTAGCTGCTAATAATAGGATATTATTAATAGCAATGTCAATGCCAAATATAGTACTTCCAAGTTTATTTATTTATTTTGGGATAGGGGTCTCGCTCTGTTGCCCACACTGGTCTCCAAACCCTGGACACAAGAAATCTTCCTGCCTCTGTAGCTCAGGATAGAGGGCTCCTACACCCCTAGCCCTTTTTATTTTTTATTTGAAACAGGGTCTTTCTAGGTTGCTATGAGTCTCACTAAGTTGCTGAGGCTGTCCTCAGACCTGCAATCTTCCTGTCTCAGCCTCCCAAGTACTGGGATTACAGGCATGCACCACCACAACCAGCTTGCTTAACTTCTAACTTCAATATCTTTACCTTAAGTTCATATCATGATCTTAAATTCATATCAGTCTGAACACAGACTCCTTATCATCCCCCTCTTCCACGCACAGCTTTTCCTATCTCAGTTGAAGGTAGTGTCATGCCCCTCTCAGTGCTCAGGACAAAACCCCTGAGGTTGCCTGACCCAAGAGGAAACTCATTAGCTCTGTCTTCAAAGTATGTCCAACATCCACCTCCCCATGTCTTCCCACCACCACTGCTCCGTCATACAGCTTCTGCTTCTCTTCATTGATGTATGCTATGTGCTCAGACGGTGTATGGCACTTAGTTCGTGCTCAATAAGTATTTGTCAAATGAATAATATAAAAGCTATATTCACATAGCACTTTAGAGATTACAGACATCTATAGAGTGATAGCCCTGGGTGGGATAGTAGAACAGTTGCACAGTTGAACATAAAGGAGTTGTATGGTTCATGGCAAGTTTGTGAAACAAGATTTATTGCATTGGTATTGATGACACAAAACATGAACTCCATCAGCATTATATAACATATATACACATATATGTATATGTATACATGTGCACATCCTGATTCCTGATGTGTTTACAGAATGAGACTATGCACAGGAAGCTCCCTTAACCCACTTTTCAGTGGGAAGCCTCTGGGGAAAACATAAACCTTCCAGCCTGCTTTACTAGCTGCAGACAATTTTTACAACATCTAAGATTTGAAACTATCTCTGCCCCCTGTGGTTGGCACCAAGGATAGTCGCATAGATTTTTGGGTCTACTATGTTATTGTGCAACCTGGTGCGAGAGCTGATGAGTGTGATATTGTTTTATATGTGTACAGTCTTGTTCTCATCACTTTTGAGATGATTTTGTGTCCAAGATTTATGTTTGAAAATGAAAAATTCCTTCAAGAATGGCACTCACTGTTTTGATTTTGCAGAAGCACAAGGAGGATCTCATGTGACAGCATTTGGTGGGTCACATCCAAGCATGTCTCCCACATAGACTGGGACAATTGGCCCGACATGGCTGGTTTGATAACTTGGATGAGGAAGAAAAATGACCTGACCATTATTAACAGCTACAGGAGTCATATTATACTTTACATTCAAGTTTGCAGAGTATTGAGACCCACTTTTCTGTGTCAGTAATTTTGTGCTTACCTATGTTCTAATCTATATCATCCAGAGTAGATGGTTAGATTATATACCAGGAGAAATATTGCATAACATCCCTGTTCATTTCTTCATAAATGAAGAAATAGCGAGTGTAGGTATTTTTGCTTCTCTTATTAAGTTGTAAGGAAGGATCCCACTTAACAGATTCCTTTAATATTACCAAGTGGATTATGTCTGTGAATGATTTGTGTAATGCACCATTTAACTGAAATATTTACAGATGAAATGATATAATGTCTGGGATTTGCTTCCAATAGTCTGGAAAATGGAAGAGTGGGTGGGGCATAGAGGAGATAAGATTGGTTATGAGTTGATGGTTGTTGAAACTGGGTGATACGTACATGGGAGTTTGCTACACTCTATTTTTGCATATGTTGGAAATTTCCCTTAGTAAGAGGTTAAAGAAAAAAAACTTTGGAGAAAAATGTACCATTTAAACTAAGCACAGATACAAGTATGTGCTGTTTCAAAACAATGAAAGTACTGTGTGGCTTGAAGATGAACCAAGTTAAATATCAGAAGATCAGGGGGGCATGGTACCATTGTCCTAGCTGATAGATCTTGTCAAAGTTGGTTTCAGTTGAACCACCTGTAAAACAGGAACACTCTTTTTACATCTACCTTATAGGACTTAAAAAAGAAATGTAAGCCAGGTGTAGTGGCACACACCTTGGGAGTCTGAGATAGAAAGATAGCAGGTTCAAGGTCAGTCTCAGCAACTTATCGAGGCTCTCAGAAAATTACCAAGACCCTGTTTCAAAATAAAAATAAAAATAAACAAAGAAATGTAGCTGAAAATACTTTGTAAATTGTAAATGTGACCCACTTTAAGTTTTAGTGTTAATATTTGTCAAGTACTTACTATTTTCATGGCACTAGGGATACAATAGTAAGGGAGACTGGATCACTGTCCTCAGGGAGCTATAGAAATATAAACCAGCAATAATAATGCAGTATGGGAAATGCCATGATCAGAATGAAAATACAGTGCTGTGCTATAGGAGCCCTCAGATATGGCAGGAAGTGATGAATCATTAGGGAGACTAGAGAGTGTGTGTTCATGTGTGTGTGTACCCACTTCCAAAGGAACTGATGTTTAGCCTCAGATCCATGGTTCCACTAGGCACTTATCAAGCAAAGGAACATAACATTATCAAGGTGGGAAGAGCAGCATGTATAAATGCCTCAAAGGGGAGAAGACATAATACAAACAGTATGTAAAGGTTCTAGCAGGAAGTGGGGAAGATAAGAATGGGGAAAGAGGCAGGGCCCTGATTGTGAAAAGCTTTGTGAGACTTGTTAAGAAGTTTGGACTTGCTGGGCATGATGGCACATGCCTGTAAACCCAGTACTTGGGAGGCTGAGACAGGAGGATCACAAGTTCGATGATAACCTCAGAAACTTAGTCACATCCTGTTTCAAAATCAAAAGGGTGGAGGTGTAACTTGGAGGTAGAATGCCCCTGGGTTCAATCCTCAGTACCCTCCCCCACCAAAAAATGTCTGGACTTGGACTTGAGGACAGTGGGGAACTAGCAAAGGGTGTTAGCTAGCCGGGCGTGGTGGCGCATGCTTGTAATCCCAGTACTTGGGAGGCGGAGACTGGAGGATTCGGGTTCGCGGCCAGCCTCAGCTACTTAGTGAGGCCCTCCGCAACTCCATGAGACCTGGTTTCAAAATAAAGTATTCAAAATAGGGCCGGGGGTGTAGCTCGGAGGTAGAATGCCCCCAGGTTCAATCCCCGGTACCGCCAAAAGAAAAAAAAGGGTGTTAGCTAAGAAAGTGATATGATCAAATATGTGGTTTAGAGAAAGCATTCCAACTACAGTATGAGGAGTGGATTAGAAAATAGGGTTAGTAGAATTCAGAAGACAGGTGATAGAAACTTATATTGGTTTTCCTCATATATAGCTCCCCACCTCCAATTTAGGTAATAAATCAGATAATTCATAAGATAATTCAGTGAAAGAAGAATCTAGACTACTTTTGCTAAATTTTTCCAGTACTGATATCCAGTTGACCTAGCACTGTTTATTGAAACGATCATCCCTCTGTACTGCACACTAATGTATACCTTCCAAAGTTGCCTTCATTATTAACAACATTGCAATAGAACATATGTACAGAAAGGTGCACAAGCTTAAGCATATAGTTTGAGGACTTTTCACAGTGAAATAAGAGCTATACAAGTAGAAGAACATACCATGTTTATGGATTTGAAAGCTTTCAGTTCTTACCAAAAGTATCTATAAATTCAATGTAATCTCAATGAAAATATCAGGAGACATTTTGGTGGCAGTGGGATTGACAAGATGATTCTAAAATTTAAAGGAAAGCTGGACACTGTGGTGCACACACACTGAGACAGGAAGATTGCAGGTTCAAGGCCAGTGTGCAGTAACTTAGTGAGACCCTCCCTGTTTCAAAATAAAAAATAAAATAGGGCTTGTGGGTGTAGCTCAGGGTAAAGAGCTCCCCTGTTCATTCCCCAGTATCACAAAAATTAAATGAAAATGCAAGGGGCCAAGAATAGCCCACATGATCTTAAGGTAGTGTAGAATGGGTAAAAGGATGAATAGACCAGTAGATCAGAATACAGTCCAGAAACAGACCCAAACATACACAACCACTTAAGTAATGGGAAATTTTGAAGGTATAGATTAGTGTGAGAGCCAAATGGGCCTTCCAGCTAATCACCAGGATTAGACACACTTATGTAATCTCAACAATATTGGACTAGCTCAGGCCCATGTAACTTAGAAGTGCCCACCCCTGGATGAGCAGCAGAGAATGCCAGCTTCTAAGATAGGGAAAGAGAAGACCCAAACATGTCCAGTTTATTTTTCCTCAATTTGCCTATCATATAAGTCATTTCACTCTTCCAGGGGAGAGTAAATAAAGGGCAGAGAGTGACGAGAGTGTCAAGTTGTATCCAGAGTGTCCATTTGAATTCCTTTTATGTGGAATAAAGCATCAAGAAAAGGGATGGTGTGTCTAACTGCTTGAACTATTGTCATGGAGAGAAATGGATGGTTTGGGGAAATATTTGGAAGGTAGAATCAAGAAGTTTGATAGTATGTGGCGGAAAATAGAAAAGGAAGACTTGGAGATGATGCATTTGCTAATTGGTTGAAGCAGCTAGGTGGATGGTAGTACTATTCCCTGTTAGAAAACACTGTAAAATATTATGCTAAGTGAGATTAGTCAGTCACAAAAAGTGAAAGGTCGGATGTTCTCCCTCTTATGTAGAAGCTAGGGAGAAATTGGGACATAGGAGGGACTCCAGACAAAGGAGGAGAAACCTTAGTGGAGTGAAGCAGGGAACCAAACTGAGGGAGATGGGAGGGGGAGGAAAACTTGAAGAGGGAAACACCTCATGGACATGATGTACATACACAAACTTATCAATGCCAATCACTGTGCTGAGAACAGGAAGGTGGAGAGGGAGAGGGAGTGGGGTGAGAACTGGGGGAGGGCTCAGAGAGTACTGTGTGCATGTATGCCTCTATCACCCTGAACCTCAAGATGTATGATTACAATGTCCTGATGAAATAAATAAATAATAAAAAACACTGGAGGAGGAAGATATTTCAGGAGGAAGGTCATGGGTTAGACTAGCTGGATTTTGAGGTACTTGTGGGACTATCAAATGGATAAGTGGATATCCACCCAGAAGCAGGTAGATGAATAAGTCTGGTAATCAGGAGAGTACCATAGATGTAGGTTTGGGGGTCATCAGCCTAAAGCCTGGGTGGGAAGACCATAAACAAGAAAGTAGCCCACACAGGAGCTTATTCTCATGGATACAGCTGATACCTCTGTGTCCTACCTGTGGACTCAAGGGAGACTGTCCTCATCAGGCTGTTTCCTTGTGACTCCCAGCCTAGACCTGATCTTTTTTTTTTTTTTTTGGTATTGGTGAATGAACCCAGGGGCGTTTTACCTCCAAGCTACATCCCCAGCACTATTTTATTTTTTTAATTTTGAAACAGAGTCTCGCTGGGTTGCTAGACTCTTGCTAAGTTACTGAGGCTGTTCTCAAACCTGTAATCCTCCTGTCTCAGCCTCCCAAGTACTGCCTACTCTCTTTTTCTAGACTCTTCCTCTTTTTATGGATCACTCAGATGGTGACTTAGGTAAAGGAGTGCCAGATGCCACACATGGGTAGATAAGTTACACATACTTGGGTGAGTCCCAGGACCTAACTTGATATGGCTTTATTCAGAATAATCTTGGCATTTTGGTGCCAGCTCATTCCAAGCACAGCCTCTCTAGGCCTGTTTAATCACTGGAAGCTGGTCTTTTTTGCCTGGTTCGAAAAGGTATTTTGAAACTTGGTGGTTTGCCAAATTGGTAGTTCACTGGGTTTCCTACAAAACAATCCTTCAAGAAGCTCCTTTCCGCCGAGTACAGTAGGGCGGGCCTGTAATCCTGGCTACTCAGGAGGCTGAGGCAAGAGGATTGCAAGTTCGAGGCCAAACTCAGAAACTTAGCAAAACCTTGTCTCAAAATAAAAAAAAAATAAAGCAGGGCGTGATGGTGCACACCTGTAATTCCAGTACTTGGGAGGCTGAGACAGAAGGATCACAAGTTTGAGGCTAGCCTCGGCAATTTAGTGACAGCTTGTTTCAAAAATAAAAAATAAAAGCAAGGCGTGGTGGCATATTCCTGTAATTCCAGTACTTGGGAGGCTGAGACAGGAGGATCACAGGTTCAAGGCTAGTCTCAGCAACTTAGTGAGACCCTCAGCAACTTAGTGAAACCCTGTTTCAAAAATAGGGCTAGGGATGTCGCTTTGAGGTTGAATGATCCTGGGTTCAATCCCCAGTGCCAAAAAATTTTTTAAATAAAAAATTAAAAAGGCTGGGGATGTAGCTTAGTGGTAGAGTACCCTGGGTTCAATCCCCAGTAACACACACACACACACACACACACACACACACACACACGGGGTCAGGGATGTACTCAATGGTAGAGCACCCATGAGTTCAGTCCCTAGTACCATAAAAAGTAAAAAAAAAATAAGAAGCTCCTTTCTTATGGTCTTCCTGTCTTAGCTTATTTCCATTAGTGACTTCTGACATTACTTTCTTTTGAAAGGATTTTTTTTACTAGATGTTATTCGTGAGTCTCTTTTTCAGCACTCATCATCTCGAATCTCATTTATAGAATCACAGTCACCCAAATTAATGCCTTTTTGGTACCAACATTGTAGCTTTTGCTTGTGAGAGAGAATTAGAATTGAAATCTCATATAAATGGAAGTCACTAATCAATTGTTTTCATAAGCCCAATTGTAGCCAGGGAATTTTAATATTTTCATACTTATCTCGGCTAGTTTTTTTGTGTGTGTGGTACCGGGGATTGAACCCAGGGGCGTTCTACTTCCGCGCTATACCCCCGGCCCTATTTTTTATACTTTATTTTGAAACCGGGTCTCATGAAGTTGCGGAGGGCCTCACTAAGTAGAGAGAGAGAGAGAGAGAGAGAGAGAGAGAGCTGAGGTTGGCCGTGAACCTGGATCCTCCGGTCTCTGCCTCCCAAAGTACTGGGATTACAAGCGTGTGCCACCACGCCCGGCTTCTCGGCTAGTTTTTTATCCATGCTAATAAAAATTCATCAAGCTCTAAACTTACATAAAAGTAAAACATGTAAACATCTAACATGATGATCTTGGTTCCTTACAAATGAGAGCTCTATGGCTTTAATCCTTTGAAAACTAGAAATAAGCCCTGGGGATCTCCAGGAGCTAATGATATGTTCTTTGACTAATGAAACACAAGTGGGTCAAAGCCTTGTTGTGATTCTCTGAGACCTCAAGTATTGGATGTCCCTCAATTGGGTTGAAAGATAAGTTTATGTGACATCTCTTGAGCTGTTGGAAAATCCATGACTTTTAATGAGTAGATGGTATTAAGATGCCCACTGATTGCGTGGGTGAAATGTTAGAGATTTTAGACTTCCCTTTACCTCTCCCCAGTGTATCTTGGTCGTGTTTCCTTATCTAGGGAAAGAGGGAAGGAGGATTAGTAGGGAAAGGGAAACAAACAGTATTACAGGGATACTCACTGATATATTGGGTGTTGTTTACTATTTTATATATGGTGTTTTTTTAAGTACTGGGAATTGAACCCAGGGGCATTCTACCTCTGAGCTACACCCCCAGACCTATTTTTTATTCTTTGTTTTGAAACAGGGTCTCACTAAGTAGCTGAGGCTGTCCTTGAACCTGCAATCCTCCGGTCTCAGCCTCCCAAGGACTGGGATTACAAGCGTGTGTCATCACGCCTGGCTCTGTTTTATATATGTTTGACAAGTACTTTCTAAAACACTCAGCCTAGTATATTATCTAAGAAATATTTAATTGCAGCCAGATCATCACTAACAATCAATCTCATTCCCAGAAGGCCTTAAATTATATTCTTAGGAGCCAGTCATGGTGGGGCACACCTATAATTCCAGCTACTGGAGGTTGAGGCAGGAGGATCACAGGTTTAAGGCCAGCCTGGGAAATTTAGCAAGATCTTATCTTAAATAAAAAACTAAAGGGCTGGTGATATAGCTCAGTGGTAGAACACTTGCCTAGCATGTGTAGGGTCCTGGGTTAGATTCCCAGGACCCAAAACCCAAACAAAACAAGACAAATCGTGTTTTTAGGAGCATAGTGGTTATTAAGCATGTAGGCCAGAGAGCCCAGGTTTAATTCCCAACTATGCTTCTTCCTGGAACAAGTGACTTAATCACATAGTGCTGTAGATTCTTCATCTTTGGGGGAGGTTACTAGGGCTTGAACCCAGGGTTTTCTACCTCTGAGCTACACTCCCAGCCCTATTTCATATTTATTTTGAAACAGGGTCTCGCTAAGTCGTTGAGGCTGACCTCAAACCGCAATCCTCCTACCTCAGCCTCCCAAGTACTGGGAATACAGGTGTGTGTCACTGTGCCAGGCTTAAATTCCTCATCTTTAGAATTAGAATAACAAGAGGATCTTCCCTGTAGTGTTTCTGTGAGGACAATGTAACATGTAAAATGGTTAGAAAAGTGCCTGGCATACAATAATCACTTGAATCAGGTTAGTTATTATTATTACTTTTTTGTGGTACTGGGCATTGAACCCAGGGACAGTCTAACTCTGAGGTACACCCCAGCACTATTTTATTTTTTATCTTGAAACAGGGTCTCACAAAGTTGTAGAAGGCCTCGCTAAGTTGCTGAGGCTGGCTAAGAACCTGCAATCCTCCTGTCTCAGCCTCCCAAGTACTGGGATTACAGGCATGCACCACCACACCCGGCTAGGTTAGTTATTATTGTTGTGCTTCTTGTGACTAGAACAGTTAGGAGTGCCTAGAAATGGCAGTACCATTTCCAGTATCATATCTACAATTTTTGATTATGGAAAATTTCTAACTCTGAGAGAGAAGTAGAATTGAATTTTGCTATATCTGCTATAGCTATTTGTTTCATATCACCACGTCTTAAATGTCAGCCACTAGAAAGTGTCATAATTTGAAACCTTTTCTCTTAGTCACCATCGTATTTACAATTCCTTGAAAATAGTTGTTAAAACTATTCTATAAGCCAGGCGTGGTGGCGCACGCTTGTAATCCCAGTATTTGTGAGGCTGAGACCAGAGGATCCGGGTTCGTGGCCAGCCTCAACTACTTAGTAAGGCCCTCCACAACTTAGCGAGACCCTGTTTCAAAATAAAGAATAAAAAATAGGGCTGGGGGTGTAGCTTGGAGGTAGAATAGCCCTAGGTTCAATCCCAGTACCGCAAAAAAAAACTATTTTATATAAGCCAGGTGTGGTGGCATACATCTGTGATCCCAGTACTTGGGAGGCTGAGAGAGGAGGATCAAAGGTTTAAGGCCAGCCTCAACAATTTAGTGAAGCTCTCAGCAACTTAGTGAGACCCTGTTTCCAAAATAAAATGAAATAGGGATGGGGTTGTAGCTTGGAGGTAGAATGCTCCTGGGTTCAGTCCCCAGTACCAAAAAAAAAAAGCTATTATATATAGTTGGCCCTCAATAAATATTTGTGGACTAGATGAATAAAGATAGTGTTTTGTCCAAATGCAATTGATATTCTAAAGGAAAACTCATTCTGCTTGTAGTCTAGCTTCATTCACTTTTGCATTTGTACATTAATTGGCTCATTCATTTGTTGAAACATTATTGAATGCCTTTATGGATCAGCAGTGGTGGCTCTGGGATTTCTATATAAATGAGCTAAGAGGGGACAATCCATGTGGAAAGGAATTGGATAGATGACATGTCTCAATGTTGCAGCTGCATAATAAGTGGAGATTATTTTGTCTGGCAGGTTATCAATTTGGGGTGTGGGGTAGGTCTGGTCTAGTTAATTGGAATGGAGTTTATACCTTTCACCCAAGTCAGGCCTTGAATCATTCATTATATACAGGCCTTTCATTTGATACTTCAGCTTGTCCATACATGGGAGAGAATTGAATATGTATAAAAGTCACTATAAACCCAGCACAGTGGCAGACTCCTATAACCCCAGCATCTGAGAGGCTGAGGCAGGAGGATACCAGGTTGGAGTTCAGCCTGGGCAACTTAGTGAGACTCTGTCTCAAAATAAAAAGTAAAAAGGGCTGGAGGTGTAGCTCAGTTGTAGAATGCCCCTAGGTTCAATTTGCAGTACCACAAAATAAACTCCCTAACAAACAATCACTATAATTCAGGGGACAAGTACTAGCAGAGGCATGTCTAAAATATCAATGAGACTAAAGAAGAAGGAACCATTAACTTTATACAAAATTGAGAAGGAAGGGATCAGGTGTTCCAGTGATCTTTTCAGTGTAAGTGGTAATCGAACAGAGTGTTGAAAGATGAAGCTGGACATGGTAGCACACGCCTGTCATCCCAGTACTTGGGAGACTGAGACAGAAGGATTGCAGGTTCGAAGCCAGCCTCAGCAACCTAGCAAGACTCTGTTTCAAAGTAAAAAGTAATAAAAAATGGCTGGAGATGTAGCTCAGAGGTAGAATGTTCAGTCTCCAGTACCCAAAACAAACAAACAAGCAAAGGTGTTGGGAAGTCTGGTACTGCTAGTGTGTGGGGGATAGAGTGTTGTCAAAGGGTAGAAGAGGTGGGTTGAGCTGGAGCGCAGGGAACACAGTGGCAGTGGTAGGGAGCTGGAGGGGAGATGGCGCTTCTTCCTGCAGGGCTCTGCCAATCTCTTACAAACTGTCCTTCTCCTGGGTGGGCTGGCGAGTTAGTAAAGAAGTTCAACTGGGAAGTGGCATGATCCGATTTTCACATTAGAGAGAGAACTGGGGAGGAGCCAGGGAATGTGGACTAGAGATGGGAGAGGAAGTAGCTGGGAGAGGTGCCAGCCTGGGGCTTGATGGTTGATGACTAATTGGCCAGGTCCCAGGAACTTCTAGTAGCTCTTGGAAAGGGGCAGATGGGCCCACCTCATGCACACTCTTTAAGCTGGGCCACGTTGCCTGGGTTGGCAGCTAAACTGACAGAAGAGCCAACTTTCCTTTCAAAGAAAATTCTTTTGTGCATTTTGGGAACCAAAAAGCCAGGAGTTAGCATTCTACTATCTTCAGTAATAGATAGGCTATATAGGGAAAATTTCAAAAAATTGTGGGGGCGGTGGCATTGTTAAATGAACACACACACATATGGACATAATCATGTATATCTATAAATCATACATAGGGGTTTATTTATGTATACTTATCCATTCAGCAGGCTTATCTTCCTAATTAGTTTCTTAATCAACTATTTTAGAATGGATTTAGATTTACAGAAAGGCGATGAAGATAATACAGGGAATTCCCACAAACTGCACTCTCTGTTTTCACTATTGCTAACAGCTTATATCAATATGGTGCATTTGTCATAATGAATGAGCTAATCTCAATCTATCATTGTTATTTTTTGTGGTACTGGGGATTAAACCAAAGGGTGTTCTACCTCTGAGCTACACCCCCAGCCCTATTTTTTTTATTCTTTATTTTGAAACAAGGTCTCACTAAGTTGTGGAGGACCTCACTAAGTAGCTGAGGCTGGCTGCAGAACCAGGTCCTCTGGTCTCAGCCTCCCAAGTACTGAGATTACAAGCGTGCACCACCACGCCATAGCTTAATTTTTTTTTTTTTTTTGCCGTACTGGGGATTGAACCCAGGGGCATTCTACCTCTGAGACAGCCCTATTTTTTATTCTTTATTTTGAAACAGGGTCTCACTAAATTGTGGAGGGCCTCACTAAGTACCTGAGGCTGACCAAGAACCTGTGATCCTCCTGTCTCAGCCTCCCAAGGACTGGGATTACAAGCGTGCACCACCACGCCTGGCTTAACTTTTTTTTTATTTATGTATTTTTGTAGTACTGGGGATGGAACCCAGAGGCATTCTCCCTCCGGGATACACCCCCAGCCCTATTTGTTATTCTTTATTTTGTAACAGGGTCTCAGTAAGTTGTGGAGGGCCTCACTAAGTAGCTGAGGCAGGCTGTGAACCCGGATCCTCCGGTCTCAGCCTCCCAAGTACTGGGATCACAAGTGTGCACCACCACGCCCGGCCTTAACTTTTATTTTTGAAACAGGATCTCACTAAGTTACTGAGGGCCTTGCTAAATTGCTGAGGCTGGCCTCGAACCTGCGATCCTCCTGTCTCAGCCTCCCAAGTACTGAAATGATAGGCATCCACCACCACACCCATGGGGCTCAATCTATCATTAACAAAAGTCCATACTCTACTCAGACTTCCTTAGTTTTTCCCAGTGTCCTTTTTTTGTTCCAGAGTCCCATCCAGGATACTCTATTACATTTAGTCACTCTATCTCTTGGCCATAGTCTTTTCTCAGACTTTCCTTGTTTTTGATGACTTTGGCAATTGTGAGTTTTATAGCATTCCTAAACAGGCATTTGTCTGAAGTTTTTCTCATGATTCTGCTGAAGCGATGAGTTTTGGGGAGGAAGAGGAAGAGTGCCATTCACATCAGATCACATATCAAGGGCACATGCTGCCAAGATGACCGCACACTGTTGGGGCTAGCCTTGCTCACCTTCATGAGGTGGCCGTAGTCAGGTTTCTCCTCTAGAGAGTTGTTCTGTTTTTCCCCCTTTACATACTCAGTTCTTTTGCAAGAGGTCACACTTAAGGAGTGTGGAGTTCTGCTCCACTTTGTTGATGAAGCAGCATCTAGATGAATTATTTAGAATTCTTCTGTGTAGAAGATTTGTCCATTATCTCTCTTCCTAATCAGTTTTGTTTGGGAGGTACTGGGGATTGAACCTAGGGGAGCTCTAACACTGAGCTATATCCCCAGTCCTTTTTTTTTTTTTGC
Source organism: Glis glis (assembly GCA_004027185.1). Classification (NCBI taxonomy): domain Eukaryota; kingdom Metazoa; phylum Chordata; class Mammalia; order Rodentia; family Gliridae; genus Glis; species Glis glis. The sequence goes on from PVJS01038355.1 coordinate 12,846, forward strand.
AGTACCGGGGATTGAACCCAGGGGTATTTTACCTCCGAGCTACACCCCCGGCCCTATTTTTTGTTCTTTATTTTGAAACCGGGTCTCACTAAGTTGCGGAGGGCCTCACTATGTAGCTGAGGCTGGCCGCGAACCCAGATCCTCTGGTCTCAGCCTCCCAAGTACTGGGATTACAAGCATGCGCCACCACGCCCGGCCCCCAGTCCTTTTTATTTATTTATTTATTTATTTATTTATTTATTTATTTATTTTTATTTTGAGACATGGTCTCACTTAGTTGCTGAGGCTAGCCTTGAACCTGTGATCCTCCTGCCTTAGCCTCCCACGTACTGGGATTATAGGCCTGCACTACCATGCCTGGCTTGTACTAATTAGTTTTCTTTGGAGGGGTACTAGAGATTGAACTCCAGGATGTTCCACCTCTGAGCTAGACCCCCAGGCCTATTTTATTTTTTATTTTGAAATAGGCTCTCACTAGGTTGCTGAGACTGAACTGGAACCTGGGATCCTCCTGTCTCAGCCTCCCAAGTACTGGGATTACAGGCCTGTGTCACCAGGCCCAGATCTAAATAGGTTTTTGTTTGTTTGTTTGTTTGTTTGTTGCAGTACCGGGGCTACACCCACGGCCCTATTTTTTTATCCTTTATTTTGAAACCGGGTCTCATGAACTTGTGGAGGGCCTCACTAAGTAGCTGAGGCTGGCTGCGAACCCGGATCCTCTGGTCTCCACCTCCCAAGTACTGGGATTACAAGCATGCGCCACCAGGCCCGGCCTCGAATTAGGTTTTGATAGGGTAATTTCTTATCTGTCTTCTGAATTCCAAATATTAATTCTGTAGCACTTATATCACATTTGTGACATCTCCCACATTTGTTTTTTGTGTGTTATATATAAACAGATCTGTGTCTTATTATTTACCCAAGCAGATTATAAAGTTCTGAAGGACTGGAATAGCATTTGACTCAAAGCCCCCTGCAGAGTTGGACACAGTGGAGACAGTTACTAAATACTGAATAAGTGATTTTTAAATTAGTTTAATTTAAAATTTAAAATGTTAAAATAGTTAACAGCTGAAACAGGTCATTGAAGTCTAAGAATATAAGAAATGTGGCAAGATGAGGATACTGTTAACTAGGCAACAGGATTCGTGACATCATCCTGAATTTACAGTAGTGGCTGATATAGCGGGGTGTGGTGGCACACGCCTATAATCTCAGTCCTTGGGAGACTGAGACAGGAGGCTTGCCAGTTCGAGGCCGGTGTCAGCAACTTAGTGAGACCCTGTTTCAAAATAAAAAAAAAAATAAAAAGAACTGGAGGTAGAATGGCCCTGGGTTCAATCCCCCAGTATCAAAAAAAAAAAAAGTGGCTGATACCAGCCCCTTCTGTGAACACTTTACATATATTATTTAGTCTTCCAAATAACCCTATAGGGTGGCGCCATTATTCCAATTTTGGCGGTTGGTGGATTTTTGTTTGTTTGTTTGGTTGGTGGTGCTGGGGATCAAACCCAGAGCCTCAGGCATGCAAAGCAAAACATTCTACCACTGAGCTACATTGCCAGCCCCATTATTCCCATTATATAGATAAAGCAACTGAGGTAAACAAAGGTTAATTAAATTGTTCATGATCACACAGCTAGGAAGTGACCCAACTGGGATTGGGATCTCAGAGACTCTGGCTGTAGAGTTTTGAACTCTTAACCACTGGGCTCTAAATTCACTGAAGCAGTGATTAAAATGGTTTATCATTTGGAGGAAGAACAAGATTGCTATTTAAACACTTTGTTCACCGGGAGTTGTGGCGTACACTTGTAATCCCAGTACTTGGGAGGCTGAGACAGGAGGATCGCAGGTTCGAGGATAGCCTCAGCAAGTAGTGCGACTCTCATCAACCTAGTGAGACCCTGTTTTAAAATAATATAAAAACAGAGCTAGAGGTATAGTTTGGAGGTAGAATGCTCCTGAGTTCAATCCCCAGTACCAAAAAATAAATAAATACATAAATCAACACTTCATTCCAGTCTATCTGTCTGATGACATAGCAGCAGTCTTGCTGTATTTTTCCCCTAGGGGAAGTGTTTCCATAAAGCCACAACTGTTTTTCCTTCTTCAGTTTTTTTTTTCACGAGTAATCTTTGTGTAGTACAGCTAATTTTATTTCTTTAAATTATAGGCATTTTCCCAATTGACATTTCATATACAGATCATATTTTAGGCATCCCTCCCTCTGCAGCCATGTGATCTGCTGAAAGATAGTGGGCTTTTTATTTCCTCTCTGGCATTTTTCAACAGAAGTGGTCACTGGGTCCTGCCAAATAAACACTCCCTCAGTGTGTTCCTTGTCTAAATGGTTACACCTTTGGGGCCCAGGAGGCACCCTAGATTCCTGCCACGGTGTAGGCGAGGGAGGAGGACTTCTCCCGAAGCCACCCAAGCTATGAATCGGTCCTGGCTTCCTGAACCATAAACAAATGCTAGCTTTGTTCTCCCCATTCCTCATTTGGTCCCAAGTATGACTCAGGGTTAGGCTGGGTCCTCAGGCTCAGTGCCTTTGGCTGTTAGAAGGAAGTGGGAGGATTTCAGGGTAGATCTGGGACCTTTTCAAACTGAAGAGAGGAGACTGACTGCATGATGGGAGAAGAGGTACTTCTTTTTTGTTGTTGTTTGCTTTTAGAGATACAATAGATCCCTTTCATTTCTATCTTACCTAGACCATTTTGTAGCAGGGCCTCAGGACTTATACTGGATTTACATGGGTGGGTTCAAATGAGGTGTGAGCCAGCTAGAACCTCCCAATGCAGGGGGAGCTGTGGATAGGCTGAGGAAGAACCTAGCAGATGGAAGGGTTGTTTTCTAAACTCAAATGTTGCACTGGAGCTCTTTAGCTGTTTTCATCCCCAGCCCCCCACCATTTTGGCCAATTCGGACATTAATTTTACAGATGTTTCCAATTTCTCTGTGTCTTGGTTTTTATGCGCTCATACTGCAGAGAGTAGTTTAGATGGGCAGTTTGCACAAGCAGTAACTGTTACACCATGTCACAGAGCTGTTTAGCAATTACAGATGTTTGTGCAGTCAACAAATCCAGCTTGCTTTTCAGGTTAGTTTAGGAGAGAAAACTATGTCCATGCAGAGCGAGTCAGCTATGGGACATTGCACTCTTGGGGGGCTTGGACATTTGGAGTTTTCCCTGTGAATGGAGAAGCCGTAAGTAGTAACTCTAGGTGCTTTAGAACTGTTCTTTATGGAGATAAAGATATTTGCCTAATTTTGTAGGGCTGAGCATTTCTTTTCATATACTCATACATAAAGAAAACAAAGACACTGAATTATTTGCTTTTCTAGAAGTTTACTAGTAACAAGCGGTTCTGTTTATTTCTGGGAGTTGCTCATAGTTGTCTACCTAAAAGCAGAAGTCTGTCATTTTCCAAACACAAAATAAAATTCCCTAAATAAACCACAGGATAAGTAAGGCTTACAGTGCGTCATATGTCTTCCATATCCCTCTGTCTTGTTGAAAAAAAAATAAGGGGCAAGATGAGGTCTATAAAATGTCTCCTTATGTCTTTTTCTGATAGCTTTAATTTGTAGTGTTTTCAAAATTGCCAAAAGGGAAAATAGCATGCCAAAAAGAAAACATTGTTTAAACACATTATTTTGAAAGTCAGAGAACTTCTCAAAAGTTTTTTTAATGGAGTCTGTTGCTTGCCTAGAAGGAGAACAGAGGCAGCTATATATGAGGGGAGCATCAGCAGGGGTTGACTAGAATAAAACAAAATTCCAAATAAAAAGGGTCAGGGGGGTTTCAACTTTAAAAAAATTCTCTAATGGATTGTGTGTTTAGTGTTGTATCTGAAAAGTTATCACCAAACTCAAGGTTACCTCAACTTTATACTATGTCATTTTCTAGGTGTTTTAGGATTTTTACATTTTACCTTTAGATCTGCAATTCTTTGGAGTTGATTTTTATGAGAGATGTGAGATCTCTGTCTAGATTCATGTTTTTGACTGTGGCATCCAGTTGTTCCAGCACCATTTGTTGAAAAGACTGTCCTTTCTCCAGGGGCTTGCTTTTGCTCCTTTGCCAAGGATCAGTTGGATACATTTGTGTAGGTCTATGTTTGGGTCTTCTATTCAGCTCCATCGACCTATTTATTGTGTGTGTGTGTGTGTGTGTGTGTGTGTGTGTGTGTGTTACTAGGGATTGAACCCAGGAACTTTCTACCTCTGAGCTATACCCCAGCCTGATTTTCTTTATTTCTTTTTGTTATTATTTGGTGCATTGTAATTTTACATCACATGGAGATATATAGAGTGATAGAAAATAAGTTGAAACTTCATTAAAATTTAAAACATCTGCTTTGCAAAGAATACTATTAAAAGAAGAAAAAACAAGCTTCAGAATAGGAAAAAGGTCATTGCAAAGCACATATTAAATAAGTATTGAGCTGGGTGTAGTGGCACACACCTATAATCCTAGTACTTGGGAGGCTGAGACAGGAGGATCACGGGTTTGCAGCCAGCGTCAGCAATTTAGCGACACCCTCTGCAACTTAGTGAGACTCTGTTTCAAAATAAAAATAAAATAAGATAGGGCTGTGGGTATAGCTCAGAGGCAGAATGCCCCTGGGTTCAATCCCCAGGAACACACACACACACACACACACACACACACACACACACACACACAAAGTATTGGTATCCTAAATATACAAAGAACTCTTAAAACTCAGCAATAAGGAATCCAACAATTCAATTTAAAGATAGGGAAAAGGCTTAAACAATCATCTCACCAAAAAGACGAAGAAGAGCTGGTATATAACCATATATAAAGGTGTTCATAAGTCATCATAAAATTACAAATTGAAACAAGGAGAAACCACCACTCACCTATTAAAGAGGCTGAAACTCCAAACACTGGTAATACCACGCACTGCTGAGGACTTGAAGCCACAGGAGCCCATCCATTGCTGGAGGGAATGCAAAAGGCAACAGTCACTGTGGAGGACACTTTGGTAGGTTTTTACAAAACTAAACAAGCTCTTAGCAATTTTTTGAGTAATCATGCTTTTTGGTGTTTACCAAAATGGCCTGAAAACATGTCTAAATAAAAAAATGCATGTTTTAACAGTTTTATTCATTATTACTAATAGTTGGAAGCAACCAAGGTGTCCTTAGTAGGTGACTCAATAAACTGCAGTAGACCTCTGCAATAAAAAAAGAGGGTGCCAGGGGGAGGGGTGTGGCTCAGAGGTAGGATGGCCCTGGGTTCAACCCCTGGTACTCAAAACAAAACAAAACAAAATGAAGGGTAGATGATCGCCAAATGTCTTGGAGGAATAAAAAGATGTTTATCTGTGGTGTCTTGGGAGGATTTTCCCAGGGAAAGAGACCTGAAGTTTGCTGGTCTTACTGCTGGTTGTCATCATTGTGTTCTGATAAGTAGAACTCAGAGTTAGGTATTTGTGTGCAAAATGAAGATGGTGAAGCCGAGCATGGTGGCGCATGTCTGGAATCCCAGTATTTGGGAGGCCAAGACAGGAGGATCGCAGGTTTAAGGCCAGCCTCAGAGACTTAGCAAAACCCTGTTTCAAAGAAAATAATTAAAAATTTAAAAAGTTAAAGGGAGCTAGAGGTGTAGCTTGGAGGTAGAAAGCCCCTGGGCTCATTCCCAGTACCAAAATAAAACAAAAAGATGGTGACTTTACCGAGGAAATGAGCAAAAGCATGATCAACTGTGCGGTGTGAACTATGTCTCAGCAGCAGTTCTGTCTCTGGAGCTTCTCTGTCCCCTTAGGTGAGGGCCTGCAGATGGAAAAGACAAGAAGGGCGGGGAGCCACACCTTGGATCCGAGACCATAAGCTACTTGCGCTGTGAAGTGCTCTCCAAACCCTTTGCTTGTCTGTTTCTCACAAATAGCTCTGTGACTTCTGTCATGACAAGAAATCTTTCCAGTGCTACCACTTCGACGACTAATAATGTAATAACTCAAAGGTGAAGCATATGAAGCAATAAATAGAAATTACCCTTAGTCCTATTATTGAGGAACAACTTTAGGCAATGTTTTATATGTATCCTTCTAGATGTTTTTTTTTTTTTTCTGAGCCTGAACATGCTGAGGTATAGACTATCTCTCTTTGTACAATAATAGGATCATAGTAAGTGTTACCTGTTTGAAAAACTTAACATATTATGGACCCCCTTTTTTTGTCAGAGAGCCACATGGTGTCTTTAGGGTCTCCACCCACTGTAAAGATACAGCACTATTTGCTGAACCAACACCCTATATTGGTAACTATTTAGGTTGTGTCCATACTTTAAATATTAAAAAGACTGTAACCCCAGTACTTGGGAGGCTAAGACAGGAGGATCATAGGTTTGAGGCCACCCTCAGCAAAATTGAAACTCTGTACCCATTAAACAGTAGCCCCCCACAGCACAGTTCCCCTTCGGTCCCTGGCACCCATTATTCTACTTTCTTTTTTTTTTTTTTTTTGCGGTACTGGGGATGGAACCCAGGGGCATTTTATCACAGGGCTCCATCCCCAGCCCTATTTTTTATTCTTTATTTTGAAACAGGGTCTTGCTAACTTGTGGAGG
>PVJS01038356.1:0-19444 GCA_004027185.1 Glis glis
GAGGAGGAGGAGGAGGAGGAGGAGGAGGAGGAGGAGGAGGAGGAGGAAGAGGAGAAGCCCTGCAGGTGAAGAGTGGATGGTTTGAGAGCTATTTAGAAGGTCAACGTGGCAGGGCCTGGAGGGGATGGGTGTGCCCAAATGAGGGGAGGAAGGTATCTGGGATAGTTCCTTGGGATCTGGTTTATGTAAGTGGATGGGCAGTGGAGCTTTTAATCAGGAGAGAAAATGCTAGAAGACCCCAAGAACATCCATGGATAGAGTGCAAGGGCTTTAGGGTATCTAGTTTGGCCATCTCGTCTCACTTTCTGGTTCTCAGCCAAGTTGCGGATAACTGAGAAATATTGGTAAGTTGAGGGTTGCCATGAACACACACACACACACACACACACACACACACACACACACATAGAAATCATAATCAAGAAAATTACAGGTTTCTACTTAAAGCACAACTTCCAGTTACAAAGTATTTTTAATAAACCACAAATGAAACCATTATTAAAAGACTATAATAATATAGTCATTTCCCCTATATTAGAAGATTGTTTCCCGGGGAGTTGAATTTCTTTTCCTCGGGGACTTCAGTTGTCATTAATACCTTTAGTTAAGTAACGGATGTCATCACCCCAAATCTTTCTTTCCTGGGGCCCAATCCCCATTGAAACTGTCCAAGAAATTCTCCAGTAACTCCTTCAGACAATCAGAAACAGCACCAACTCATTATTTCTCATTATTTCTCCTCATTTTTTCTATTCCTACACAAGAGCAACATATTGACTTTGCCGAAACAAACTGAAATCATGAGTCACTAGTCAAATAACTACCTTGGTGACTTCCTGACCGCCTGCTGTCCCGCCACACAGCTGTTGAATGCAGCAGCAAGGGAAGGGCCAAGAAACGGGCTTAAATTCAGTGCTAGGTCTTCATTCCAATTTACCTTCCAATCTGTAGAAGCCTCCAGAACTGGGGAACGTAACTATTATTGGTTTGCCTGTGGCTCTGTAGAACTCAGTAGAAAATTTCTCATTTTCTTCTGTTTTTCCTTTTTCCTATGAAAGAAACATCAGGCAAGAGTCAATTCAAAGACTGGTAGATGGTATTTTTGAAAACACGGTTTTCCTTGCCCCCTCATTCTTCTGCATCCGTACATGTTGTGCGGGTCTTAAAACTTGTGGTATTTTTCTCTTCTTCTTTTTTTTTTTTTTTTGCAGTACTAGGGATTGAACCTGGTGCATTCTACCTCCAAGCTACACCCCCAGCCCTATTTTTTGTTCTTTATTTTGAAACAGGGTCTCACTAAGTTGCGGAGGGCCTCACTAAGTAGCTGAGGCTGGCCGTGAGCCTGCGATCCTCCCGTCTCAGCCTCCCAAGTACTGGGATTACAAGCGTGCGCCACCATGCCTGGCTCTCTTCTTGTTTATGTACTCACCAGGCCCCAGCACTCGGCTGCAGAAAGATCCCAAAGAAGTTAACACTGAGGCCATATTATTTTCAAGCCTCTCCCCAAATGAGGAACTGTGATTTATACTACGCCGAGAGGGATCATTTCAGTTGCTCTCCTTCAAATTTCCAGAATTTAATACAAAATGTAAATATTTTATTTGATGAATGTGTCTATTTGGTGTTCTGCAGTTAACTTTGAGCATGTGCTCAAGACACAAAAGTCTTTCAAGGGAATTAATGCTATAAATAGACTGCCTCTTGAGAAACCCAGTTCTGCTCTGAACTACACACCATTTCAACAAAAACTTTTGTATCTAACTAGTGAGTTTCAAAAGAAATATTCCAGATTAAAGGTTCTCTGGCAGTTGAACGAGTTTAGTCAGGTTGCTGGCCAAATTTCTCAAACTTTATTTTTCTAATTTACTATTACACACATAATATAGAGCAAATGTTGAAATTGGAGAGAACTTGAAAAATATATATATATATATTCAGGCTTATAAATATTTGCCTCAAACAGACGATGTGATCTACATTCTAGGATAGAGGAGGCACATTCGCCTAACTTGTTAAGCTAACAAAGCAAAACATATGCATGCGTTAATGGTTAGTTTCAAAGCTTCAAAACCTAAACCAACAAAAGAGAAAAAATACTCCATTGGCCTATACCAGACGACAGGAAGAGGCAGCCTCATGAACAACAGGAACTAAGGCCTCCAACTCTGCCAAAGGTCTCTCCTCCCTCTCCCACGTCCATCCTTTCTCTCCGCTCCTCTCTTCTGGCTGCCTTTATTCCTGCCGCCACCTTCCCCTGTGCCAGGCTAGAGTCAGAGCCACTGATAGTTTATATCTTTGCCTCTTTCCAGCATCAAAGCAAGAGAGTAAAGAAGCTCTTCTTCCCTCCTACCAGCTTCTTTTATTATTATTATTATTCAAGCAACCATTCTGCCTGGTCTAGCTCAGGACCATTCTCAGATCAATAACATCATTGCCTGGGAATATGGTACTCTGACTGGTCCAGCTCATGCCAACTTCATGCCTAGCGACAAGCACAATACCAGGGAGTTGAGGTCAAATTTTAAAAACGCAGCTTTCAGCCAAGCCTGGTGGCACATACTTGTAATCCCAGTACTTGGGAGACTGAGGCAGGAAGATCACAGGTTCACGGCCAGCCTCAGCAACTTAGGCCTTTCACAGCTTAGTGAGACCCTGTTTCAAAATAAAGAATAAAATAGGGATGGGGTGTAGCTCAGAGGTAGAATGCCCCTGGGTTCAATCCCCATTACCACAAAAAAAAGAAGCAGCTTCCTTTTGCATAATATTTAGACCATCAGTTTCCCAAAACAGTCTCAGAAGGGAGCATGCTCAGCAAACAAAATAATAAGTGTTCATCCCATTTATTTGACAATCATAACTCCATAGTATTTACCAAGTAAGATTTTGCCCTGGTTTGACATTTAAGAGAGCAACTTAAACTGGGCATTGGTGGTACATGCATGTAATCCCAGTTCTTGGGAGGCTGAGACAGGAGGATCACAGGCTTGAGATCAGCCTCAGCAACATGGCAACCCTCTTGGCAACTTAGTGAAACCATGTTTCAAAAAAAAAAGTAAAAAGAGGGCTGGGGGTATAGCTCAGAGGTAAAATGCCCCTGGGTTTGATCCCCAGTACCACTAAAATAAAATAAATAGAAAGCAACTTAAATTACTTTATATCAAAGGTCTTGTTTCCCCAAAACTAAAATTATAATTGTGTGAATCATTAGTAATGATGAAACATGAAAAGGAATAATTCTATAGTGACATTAGGCAAATACTTTTTCCCCATTTCTAGTATTCTCTGATGTTCAAGTAGGTCTTCCTGGAAGTAAAACAAAACATCAAGGGTTGTTTTTTTTTTTCATCCTCACTTATAATAGACTACACTAATAATTTTAAAGTGCCATTAATGATCTTTCCACATAACAATAAGAGCTCTAATTCAGCAATGTCAGCAGTGCCTAAGAGGCTGAATGAAAGTGCCATAAACATGTGTTGTTAGTGGAGATGGTTCTTGTAGGAGCCAGTGCACAGGTGTCTTTTCTGCTCAGTGTTGGGTACCTGCATTAGCCAGCTTTGCATCACTACAATGAAGTTTTTGATGCAGCAAACTTATCAAGAAAAGAGGTTTACTTAGTTCCAGTTTTGGAAGTTCAAAGTTCAAGATCAGGTGGCCCCATGGATTTGCCTCTGGTGAGGGTGGTGGATGGTGTCGCATCATGGCAGGAGTGCATGTAGGAGTCAGTGGTCACACCTCAAGCCAGGAAGCAGAGAGAGAGGGAGGAGCCAGGCTTGCCCTTTTTTTTTTTTTCGTGGTACCGGGAATTGACCGCAGGGGCGTTCTACCTCCAAGCTACACCCCCGGCCCTATTTTTTTTTTATGCTTTATTTTTGAAACCGGGTCTCACGAAGTTGCAGAGGGCCTCACTAGGTAGAGAGAGAGAGAGAGAGAGAGAGAGAGAGAGAGAGAGAGAGAGAGAGAGAGAGAGAGAGAGAGAGAGAGAGAGAGAGAGAGATAGCGTACATGCACGCTGAGGTTGGCCGCGAACCCGGATCCTCCGGTCTCCGCCTCCCAAAGTACTGGGATTACAAGCGTGCGCCACCACGCCCGGCTCAGGCTTGCCCTTTTTATAACAACTCTCTGACAAGAACTCAAGGATCACACAAGAATTATCTTGATCCCTTTGGAAGGCAGGGCCTCTGATTCACCTAAGGGCTCCCATTAGGCCTCACTTCTTAAAGGTGTCACTACCTCTAGGTACTACCACCCTGGGGGCCAAACCTTCAACACGTGTGCCCTGGGAGTCACTCAAACCTTATGTAAACCATGGAAGTACCACACCCAGCCGACCATAGGACTCTGAGCCAGAGGAGCTGGAGTCCAGCCTGGTGTCACCCTCACAGTGTCATTGCTCTGGAGATGATACTGTACCACTCTGAACTATTCTTTTCTTGCCTATAAAATGATAGGATTAAGCTGGGCATGATGGCGCACAGCTATAATGCCAGTACTTTGGAGGCTGAGACAGGAGGATCACAGGTTCAAGGCTAGCCTCAGCAACTTAGTGAGATCCCCAGCAAATTAGCAAGACTCTGTTTCAAAATAAAAAATAAAAAGGGCTGGGGATGTAGCTTGGAGGTAGAATGCCCCTGGGTTCGATGCTAGTACCCCCAAAAAAAGATAAGATTGAAACAGATAAACCTCAAGGTTTCAAGTTCTAAAATATTATAATTCTAACAGAAAATAACAGCGTAATTGAGACATAAAAGAGCCATTTGTTTCATTACTTAAAGCCAGTTGTAAGTCTCATTAAGTCAATGTTTACCTGGGCTGGGTGTCAGGGATACAGATGAATACATTGCAGTCCTTGTCCTCAAGGAGGGCGCAGACGGGGGTGTGCTGGGGAGACGGGCAGGCGTGTACTCCGATGATTGGCATGCAGTGTGGGAAGGGTCCTGAGCAGCAGGCAGGGATCCCCTGGGAGGCAGGTGACTAACCCAGCCTGGCCACGACCTAACAGAGGAGGCGCTGTGTGGATATGGATCTGGGCAGATGGCCAAGTTTGAGGGAAGCAAATCTGGGCAGGGAAGAAAGTATGTGCCCAAAGAGCCCAGAATGTTCCCAGAAAGGAAGAGTGGGACAGGTGTTGGGCAGCGATGAGCAGTGAGGCTGGGAGGCTTTCTCTGCTGGCGGGGAGAGCTGCTGAAGGGCTTCGCATGGAAGCAGGGCGCGCTCAGACCCGCCTAACAGAAGGCTCCCTGCTAGCAGTGTGAGGGGGACAGAGGCACCGAGCCAGGGGGAAGCTCCTGCTGCTGAACAGCAGAGAGGGTGGGGGTTAAGGCAGGGGCAAGGGAGAGGACGGGTAGCCCTGAGGAAGGAGGAGGTATTCTGAAACCCATAAACTGAATTACATGTACCATGTTGGAGAGCAAAAGGTTTTCACCTAGGGGCCTGTGAATTAGGCTAACAAAGATAAATTAACAGGAGAAAATGCACTCGTTTTCTGCTATCCTTATATGCACAGGAGTTCACAGAAAAGAGGTCAAATGCAGAGAAGCAGTTAGACTTGGAGGCTTATATACCATTTTAACAAAGGGAAGAAGGATTGAGATTGAAGGGAGAATTCAAGGTTAATCATAAAAAATGGATAGGATATATGGGAGAGAATAGCGGAAGATAAAAGTTATTTTAAGATTTGTTTATGTAGCCAGGTGCAGTAGTGCAAGACCCTTAGCAACTTAGTGAGATTCTGCTTCAAAATGAAAAATAAGCCGGGCATGGTGGCGCACGCTTGTAATCCCAGTACTTTGGGAGGCGGAGACCGGAGGATCCGGGTTTGCGGCCAGCCTCAGCGCTCTCTCTCTCTCTCTCTCTCTCTCTCTCTCTACCTAGTGAGGCCCTCCACAACTTCGTGAGACCCGGTTTCAAAATAAAGTATAAAAAAATAGGGCCGGGGGTGTAGCGCGGAGGTAGAACGCCCCTGGGTTCAATCCCCGGTACCACCAAAAAAAAAAGAAAAAGAAAAAGGGAAGGGGGTGTAACTCAGAGGTAGAATGCCCCTGGGTTCAAGCCCCAGTATTACATACACACAAAATAAAGATCTGTTTATGCAAAAATCTTATCAGTGTTAACTCCCCATTTTCATTGGCAAGAGCCATTCTTCCCTTCCTAGTACAAGGGGCAGAGTTGGGTAGGCCCTGTCACAAAGGGAAATCTATGCCCTGCTCTTAGACAAAAAACAAGAGGACAGAAAGCTTCCTGCATCTCTTGATTCATAATTGCTTTCAGTTCAAACCAGTCCTTATGCCAAAGTGGCATATATTGGTGTAGCATATTACAATCTCCTTCAAACACATGTGTGGTTTTGAGTTTAACCTCAAAACCTTGAGTTTAACCTTTGAGTTTTTAAGTCCTACATTCCTCGCCTCCCAAATGAGGATAAAAATTTACACATTCTCAATTAAAATAAAATGCAACGATCCATTTAAGCCACTCAAGACAATAGTAAGTGCTTAACAAATATAAATCATCATAATGCTTATTACCATGCACCACTGAATTGTCCCTGAGGGACCAGAGATGAGAGAACCCAGAGTGAGCAGGAGCAGAAAGACCCAGAAAACAAGAGGATATGTGTCCTTGGGGTGCCAACAGTAAATGCCAAAAAAGTCAAAAGTTGTCCTCCAGGTCAAGAGTCTAGCACAGAGGCAGAAATAGGAAACAAAGCAGGAAGCACAGAAAGATGCACGGACCAAGAGGGAGGCCGGGGTGCGGTCCTGCAAGCAGAGAAGGCCCAGGACAACTGCAGCTATGGACGACGGGGCTGAGGAGCCCACCGTGCGGATGGCCCCAGAGGGCCAAGGTAGCTTAAAAGATAGGATGGTGGGGTGTAATGACGCATGTCTCTAATACTTGAGAGGCTGAGACGGGAGGATCAGAGGTTCGAGACCAGCCTCAGCAACTTAGTGAGACCCTGTTTCAAAATTTAAAAATAAATAAATAAAAAGGGCTGGGGGTGTAGCTCAGAGGTAGAACACCTCTGGGTTCAATCCCCAGTAGCACAAAAATAAAAGATAGGAAGGACCTGATTCAGGGGATGCAATGTGATATTCTTGGGCCCCATTCTAATGTTTGTCTGTCAAGAAGGTTTGTAGTAGAAGCTATGTACAATGTGGCCCAAGTCAACAGCAGCAACGATGCTGGGCAGCTTGTTAGAAACACAGAATCTCAGGTCACTTGGATTAACTGAAGCTGCATCTTCGCAAGGTCCCCAGGTGATTCCTATGCACAAAAGAGGATGAAGAAGCACCTGACCCCAAGCTGCCGTCCAACCCTCAAGGCCACTGGGGCTCGCAGTCTCATTACCATGATCCTTGTCAAGACATGAGTCTCTGGAGAAAGCACTCAAGCCTGGGTCAAGAATTCTGATCATAATCTGTATATCAAGTTCCAAATGAGGCCGGGCGTGGTGGCGCACGCTTGTAATCCCAGTACTTTGGGAGGCGGAGACCGGAGGATCCGGGTTCGCGGCCAACCTCAGCGTGCATGCGCGCGCGCGTGATAAATCAATCTCTCTCTCTCTCTCTCTCTCTCTCTCTCTAGTGAGGCCCTCTGCAACTTCTTGAGACCCGGTTTCAAAAATAAAGCATAAAAAAAACAAATAGGGCCGGGGGTGTAGCGCGGAGGTAGAACGCCCCTGCGTTCAATCCCCGGTACCGCAAAAAAAAAAAAAAAGTTCCAAGTGAAACATGGCTTGGGTCAACTGCTTTATGTTCCCTGACATGAAAGGAAGAGGATCTGGGTGCAGAGGCTCGGGCAGGAGAACGCTCCTGTTGTGTGTCCTGTGACCTTGGGGTCATGTTCCCACCACCATCTGGTCATTACTGAGCACCTACTATGTGCCAGACACTCTCCTAGCTGCTGGGGATACCACAGCAAACAAAAGTAAAAATCTGGCTTACATTCTAGTGGAGAAAGAAAATAAATAACACACACTGTGCCAGATGGTGCAAGTGGTACAGAAGAACAAAAAGCAGGAAGGGATAGAGACGATATCAGTGGCGGTTTGCACTTTTACATAGTGGAACCCAGGGAGGCCTCCCCGAGAAGTCAATGTTAAGTCAAGACCCAAAGGAAGTGAGAAGCCAAGCTAGATAGTTATCTGGGGTAAGAGCGTCATGGGCAGAGTAAACAGCCAGTGCAAAGAGCCCTGGGGCAGCAACGTGCCTGACTTGGTCCCAGAACAAGAAGCCCTGTATGGCTGAAGAGGAATAAACAAGAGTGGGAGAGGAGCTCAGAGAGTTGGCACAGGGCCAGATCCCCTCAGGCCTCACAGACCACAGTAAGAATCTTTGCTTTTTCCATGGGTGAGATTGTAAGCCAAGAGGGCTCTGAGCAGAAGAGTGACAGGGTCTGGCTTACTCTGGAGTAGGATGGCTCTGGCCTCTGGGAACTGGGAGTGGGTGGGGACACTGGAGGCGTGAGGAGAGGCTGGATTCAGTGAGGAGGCTGAGCCAAAAGGATTTCCTGGCCAGCTGAGTGTGGGATGACTCCAGGATTTCTGGCCTGAGTAACTGGAAAGATGGAGTTGCCGCCATGTGTGATGGGGAAGCTGTGGGCGGGGCAGGCCAAACAATCTGGAGCCAGAGAGGATGTCCTGCAGCCCTCAAGGAGAAATAGTGTTGGGTTTTTATTTCATATGTTCTAGGAGCAACTGGTTTGTATTTTAGTTGGAAAAGGTTGTTAGGTGTTTCCTCCTCCCTTACTTAAAAAGATAAACTAAACTATCAGATTACCAAGTCCATGCCAGATGACAACGGGGAGCTGGCACCACATTCGTCTGAGCTACACATTGACCTGAACACAGCAGCCAAGAACCCGCTGGCAGAGATGGAGACGGAGGGCTGCTCTACCCAGGAAGCGGGGCCATGCGCTGGCGGGCTTGCTCTCGGGGACTCTGCCCCTGCCTTGCTTCTCTCGGAATGGACTTTCAGTTAATGCCAGTTGGTGCTTGGCTACTTCAATCGCAGCTGAGAAGTGCTTTTCCCTGCCAGTGTCACCAACATGGCCAGGTGAAGACCTGCCTGGGGCACAGTATGGCCGGCTTGATTGGCAGGTGGAGAAAGACCTCACTGGCTCAACTTAAGACCCCTTTATCTACCTGCCATGCTTTGAATGGGTTCCCCAAATTTCATGTGTTGCAAATTTAGTCCCCAAATGCATAGGCTGATGGTAGTTGAAGATGATTGGATATGAAATCATTAATCCATTCACGGGTGAATGAGTTATCAAGGGGGTGCCTTGGGTATAAAAGTGAGCTCTCTCTGGCATGCTCGCTCTGTCTCTCCATGTGATGCCCTCTGCCATATTATGATGCGGGAAGAAGGCTCTCACCAGATGCCAGCACCATGCTCTTGGACTCCTTAGATCCCTGTCGACTGGCACTGATTTCCTCGTGGTAAATCTCTATCTACAGTTGCTCCAAAGCTGTGACATATTTGTATTGTTTCTCCAAGTCTTTCTTTCTCCATTTCTAGCTCCATTCATTAAGTCTTCTAGATCCAATTTTTTTTAAAAAAAATCTTCTTAGGAATAAGGTGTGTGTAAGCCTGGCGTGAGAAATATGTTCAATAAACGTGTGTTGAGGGCTGGGGGTATAGCTCAGTGGTAACGCACTTGCTTAGTGTGCAAGAGGCCCTGGGTTCCATCTCCAATGCTGGAAAAAAAAGTGTGTTGGGCCTTCTGACAAAAAGTGATCATATTCATTATCAGATTTAACTGAATGCTATAGGGGCATTTTCTAAGTAGTGAAAAAAAGTATTGGGTACATTCAGCAAAACAAAACAGCAAATACTTATTAAATGACTAGGTTGTGTGTGTGTGTGTGTGTGTGTGTGTGTGTTACTGGGGATTGAACTCAGAGGCCTTCTACCTCCAAGATATATCCCCAGAACTTTTTTTATTTTTTGTTTTGAAACAGGGTCTCAGGGTCTCACTAGGTTGCAGAGAGTCTTGCTAAGTTGCTGAAGCTAGTCTTCCTCCTATCTCAGCCTCCCAGGTACAGGGATTACAAGTGTGTGCCACTATGCCTGGCTAAATGGTTTTCTTTTTTAAAAAAATAGATTCACTGAGACTAAATCTGGCAAGTACCATCAATGAATTATCATCAGAATGGTGTGATGTAATATGTAGAATATTTGCTTAATAATCCACAGAATACCCCAAGCAAACAAAATGTTAAAACCTTCCTATTGCTGCTTTATTTCTTTATCCACAGACGATGTAAACACATTGAAGTGACTCCAATATTTGGAACATTGGCAAAGCCCTGTATCTAGGAAAATACAACTGTATATTAAATGAGTTTACATACTTTGTCCCTCTATGCTCTGTGGGATTTCAGTTGTGTGCACAGCATTTAATTTCTCTGAAGAGTTATTTAGTAGAAATTTTCATCTCTGCTCTTATTTTTAAGTTCTTCCTCTACTTCTTTCTTTGGGGATGGGGGACACACAGAGTATCATGTCTCACTTCATATGGATCTGCAATCAATATTGACCCCAAATCATTTAAGCAATATGTTTTGTGTGTGTGTGTGTGTCTGTTTTTGGTACTGAGAATTGAACCCAAAGGCATTTTACCTCCGAGCTACACCCCCAGTCCTATTTTATTCTTTATTTTGAAACAGAGTTTCTCTAAGTTGGGAGGTTCTCACAAGTTGCTGAGATTGGTGCAAACCTGCCATTCTCCTGTCTCAGCCTCTCAAGTACCGGAATTACAAGCATGTGTCACCATGCCTGGCTAGCAATATGTTTTTAATAAAAAACAAGCCTTCATTCCTCTTCACACTCTTGAGTAAACAGACACACAGGCACTGTAATACTCTGCAATTAACTGTGTGAGTTTCCAGGAGTGTTCACTAAAATAGTAGCACAGGCATCATGCCAGCCGGGCTCCTGCCCCTTTGACACACAAACACACAACTGACTTGTCCCAATTGGCAAGTGGTCAGTTCGGTGCCTATCAATCAACTTCTGAGATAACTGTATTGTGCTTTTAAGTACAGGTTTCTGTGGCTCACCCATCCCTCCATCTTTTCTGTATTATCAGAGGTCATGCTAAACTGTCTTTTGTCCCCTCATCCCTCCAGCACTGTCCAGTGACCACTACTCGTCAACTGGGGCACACAGAAGACTTAGCCCCTTGAGCTGGGCAGGGCCGTGGGACTAGTCCTGGTCAACAGACTGTGAAGGGAAAGGAGTGTCATCTCTGGGCCAAAGCATAGAGAAGCCCACATGAGACCACCCAGGGTGCTGAGGAGGTAACACACCCCAGTGTTGCAGCAACAAGATGGCGGGCCGTAGTGGTGGGCTTCTTAGTGACTGTGGAGTGGAGCCCTGCCCACCTGAACAGATTGTGTGACAGGACCTGGAAATGGAGGCGGCTGTGTTCAACCACTAAGCTGTGGGTTGTTTGTTCTGCAGCTCCCTGATGAATCCAAGACTTTAGCTGGCATTGCTTCTGAGCCACCTGGGCCAGGTATTTCCCAAAAAACATTCTGCTCATTCTCCAGCAAGCCTAGTTTTGGACCCTGGAGGAGGCCACATGGATTTAGTGGCACAGACTAGGAACTCCTCTGGAGGTGTCTTCTCCCTCAAGAAATGTTACCTCCGGGCACCTCAAGGACCCCTCTCCGGTTCCTTCCAAACATGTCCCTGGACATTCTGGGAAGACATGCAGCCTCACTGCCAGGACCCTCCTCCCTGGAAGCTCAGGCCCAGAAGCAGCTTCCTCAGGACACTATCCTGTCCTTAGCTGGCCCCAGCTCCTCTCTAGCAGCCTGAATTCCATTCACTGCCCATTTTTCCGAAGAATCAGACCAAGTCTTGCTCCGTACTCATTAGAGATGCTTCCTTCCACTGTTCATAAGTAAACACTCACATATCTGCATTTTCTCTCTCCCCCAGCATGGAAGACATCAGTCGCTTTCTACTGACAGCCAGAAGCCAGAATCTGGAATTCAGTGCTGAGGTTACAAGGATGATCTCATGGGTTATATCATCAATTCCCAAGCAGGTGCTTCTAGCTAAAACTCTTGCACGCTTCACTTTGGATTTTCCAGGGTTTCCTTGACTTCAGTTTAGTCTTCCCCACTCCTGTTATTTTTAGATTTGATTTTATTCCTTGTAAAAGGCCAAGAGTGGTGAGTTTGGGTGGGGATGGAGGGGAAAACAATTATTCTTTTTTAATTAAAAGCAGATGACAAAGACAACTCAGTCATGGAAAATAATAGGAGTCAAATCATCTCTGGCTCCCGTCAGAGCATTTCCTCCATCGGCCACAACTCAGCTGAACAGTAACTGCGCTAACCCAGGCTCCCTGCCTTTTCTAGAAGACATGTGCCACCTAAGTCGTGTACAGGGTTCCATCAGACACTGGCGTGCTACCTTGCCATTCACACTCACAGAACAGTGTCAGTTCAGAGCCACAAGGGAAATTCTGTGACTGTCTTCACATTAGCAGGGAGAAAGGTCAACGCTTGTAATCCCAGTACTTGGGAGGCTTAGACCGGAGGATCTGGGTTTGCGGCCAGCCTCAGCTATTTAGTGAGGCCCTCCTCAACTTAGTGAGACCCTGTTTCAAAAAAATAATAATAATAATAAATAGGGCTGGGGGGTGTAGCCCAGAGGTAGAATGCCCCTAGGTTCAATCCCTGGTACCGCCAAAAAAAAAAAAAAGGTGACTGAGCCCCTGTCTGTTAGGTTTCTCTATTCCATTTTCCAAACACTGAGCCTGTCTGCAGAATCCAGATTCTCAGCTGCCTTAATATTCAGATAAACTGAGAGCTCCTTCAGGCAAGGGACCCTTGTCTAGTGTGCTCTGTCCTCAGAAACGAGGGGTATTGTGCAGACAGATAAATATTCATGCTAACCTGGCCTTTGCTCATCCTTCCATACAGCCCTAATGTTGTTTACCTCTTTTCCATCCACTTTCTGTTTGTTTTTCTTTCTCACAACCAAATTTAGCCTTGAGCACGCCCTCTGAGCTTGGGCAGTTTGTTTGCTTGGCTGTTTGTTAACTCTAAAGACAGCCTAATTCCAGAGTTTCTTACAAGGCTTCATTTAGATTCTGTCTTTAAAGTCACATTATTAACTGTGTTTACAGTTAAGGTGTTCTTCGATCATATACAACAATTCAAAAGTCCTGGTCTCTGCCCCCAGGTAACCCAACTGGGAAAGGAACATACTATTCCTTGTAAGAGCATGGAACTCAGCTTTGTACTGTCAGACTCTTGCCTTTCTTCTTTGTTCTCTTGAATGTAAGAAGGCCATGGGGCAGGAGTGGCCAAATGAATCAATTAGAGATTATCAACTAGACTAAGCCAGGAAAGTCCTGATTCATGTCATATGCCACAGAGTGATCGCAAAAGACAGAAACCCAACCCAAAGGTTCACATACCCATCTAGAAAGAGCAGGGATGGGGCAGGACATCAGAGATGACTGGGACCAGAGACTCACAGCTTCAGCTCATATTCTCTCTCCCTCTCTCTCTCTCTCTCTCTCTCTCTCTCTCTCTCTCCCCCTCTTTTCTCCCTCTCTCTCCCCCTTTCTCTTTCTCTCCTCCCTCTCCTTCTCTCTCTCTCTCTCTCTCTCTCTCTCTCTCGTCTTTATTTCCCCCAGACAGCCCTTGCCCATTTAGTAAGACCATGAGCTCATCTTCATTCTTCAGCTTTACCATAAGAGAAGGATTAGGTCTCTCTCCCCAGTTCCAGTGCAAATCCCCTGAGCAATGACCCACTGGCCTGGGGAAAGCCAAGTGCCTACTCCTGCCCCTGGGTATTAAGGGGAAATCATTGAGGCCCCTGCAGTCGCCCTAATTCACATCTGTCACCACACAGGACAATGGGCAAATACCTTAACTTCTCTGAGCCTTGGTTTCTTCATTGTAAAATGGAAAGGCCAGTGAGCAGGGGCAAAAACATAACACCTTCTAAGAGCCGGCGACTGTTTTACATAGATAGCCAATGTCAAAGGCTGGTGTTGTGTCTGCTCTATAGGAAGCATCAATAAATGTTCATTTTTCTTCCAAGGTGAATCTTAAAGTCAAGGAAGAAGTCAGCATGTTAAAATGGAGAGGAAAATTACTCCAAGTGCAGAGAACCGGATGGGAAATGCTATACAATTCAGAGTAAGAGGCACTACAGGAGTTGTTAAAAAGAGGGTAATTGAGCCTTAAATCATTCCCACCCATAAATCACCTACAAGATCTGTGTTCTACAAAGGGGGGGGGCAGCATCAGCTATCAGGAACCTGGAATGTCAAGTTGACCAATTAATCTGTAGCTTGAGACACACTTTGCTGTCGAGGGGAAGATTATTTCAGTTAAGTTACATTTTAAGGCCAGTATAAAAAGAATTGTAAAAGATTTGGGTTTTGATGAAGCCTGAGGAGCCGAAGCTGCCTTTGTGCCCGTTCCCTTTATAACATGTTGGAGCCAGGCCAGTGAGCATCCCCAGCTGTGCAGTGGATCACTTGAATTTACTACTCATTCTACAGAAATGTTCCCTGTGTTGTCTTCCCTCATACATTTCATCCTGAAGTTTTATAAGAGGAAAAATAGACTTCATATTATACATTTCTTAGATGAGATTACTATACCCACAGAGCACAGAATCCATAGATGGTAAAATTTCCAGTTTTCCCAAAGCTTTAAGAGTTTAGTGCATCTAAGGCTTAGTGTTTTTACCGGTTGAATCGATTTGATTCACACTAACATCTGTTTTTGATAAAATAATGTGAAATGTAATATCTTCATGGTGGCACAGAATCAAATTCTACCCTCTCTCCTTGTTCTCTGTCCTTTTCTTTGGTATTCCCCATAGTGTCTGTTCCTCCAGTTTGTAAATGACCGTGACATCTAACGGCTAAAATTCACCTGCCCCAGAAACCAGCTTTCCATTTCCCTGAACACACATGGGCTACTCATGGTGGTGGCCACACTCTCTGTCCCCTGTGGCGTGTAGAGTCTTACACAGTTGAACTCATGACTTAACAGGTTCAGTCTGTCCCTGGAGCTTTGACTCAGCCCAGATCCTGGCTCCAAGACCTCCCCCTCCATGCATGAAGCCTTTTATTTGCCAGACAGTTGCATTCTCCTCTAACACTCACTTGCAGCAGCAGTACTAGATCTCAATCAAAGGCTTTCTGGTACTATGATTTCATTTTTATCTCCCTGTGTCTTTATATTTGTTCATCAGTACCCAGCACAATGCCAACACATAGTAGAGACTCCATAAACACATGCGTGAATGAGGGAGCGAGCAAGCAGATGCTTTCTACACAGGCTGGCCTTTTCAGTCTTGGGAACTGAGGCCTTGTCAGACTTGACTCTAAAGCAGGAGATTTGGGCTTAAACATGTCAGTTACTTTTATATCAACTTGTCTTGTGGACTGGAGAAGCTCAGATCAACATATTGAGATAGAATAAAATAGAGTGTCATTAAGGGATGGCATTTAGCTGGGGCCAGGCATAGGACAGGGACAGAGACAGGAGATAGGCAAGTTTTCCAGATCCTGGTCCAAGAACCAGTGACCTGTCTTGTGCCCCTGATCACCAAAAAAAAAAAAAAAAAAAAAAACCAGGTTCTGTTTTCCTGAGCAAGTCATCTAAGCTTCCTGAGCTCAAGAAAATCCATAGACATCTACCAATATATAAACAGATACCCCCCTCTTCATCAGCAGAACAAAGTCCTGCAGGACTCAGAAGCATCCATTTGAAGTTCTAAGTCATGGGGCCACTGCCCACCTACCACAAAACTCACCACCCCAGGAAAAAATTGCTTGCAGTCCTGAGGGGTGCAGGGGTAATCATGACAAAGTGGGCAGGGCCATCAAGACCACTAACAAGCGACCCTTAGCATTAGGGTCAGCTACCCCCGGTCCCTTGACACACTGGACACCGGAGCGTCCTCCTACACCAGAACCCAGCGTGGTTGCAGGAAGGGGGAAGAGAGAGAAACTCCCAAAGATTGATCACTGACCAATAAGAGTCTGCACTGACTGTTTCTAACCAGAAAATACCAAGGGATGTATCTTTAGTTTTCACATTTAAATTCTTCCCCAGGCCCCAAATCATCTACTGAATGGGGTTCAAAAATAAGTGGAGATGGGTTACATTTTATAAAAGAGTAATTGCTACAATACTGATTTATTTGTTAAATAAAAATGACCAGCGGCCATGGTTTTGGACTGAGCTCCTACACATGAAGCCCCAACAGACTAGACTCGTGCTGACAGTTCCACCTCACTGAACTTGAGTTGCTATCTGGCCCTTGAAAAAATCAGGAGAGAAAGATAACCGTCAAATTTCCCAAACAGGCCAGTTTCCAGTTTGCATGATAATAAAAGGTCCCTCTGTTTTAATCCTTACCAAGAAAGTAAATTGGAGTAAAAGTTAACCAATCACTTATATTTCTATTGCTCTGTCTCCCTGTCCCCATCTTACAAGGAAAGTAACTTTGAAATGACCAGTCTACTTTTTGTTCTTAATTTCTGCTTTGTTGAGCCCAGTTTATCTTATTCTATTTTATGGAATAAAATGTTATTTATTCCATTCAAGAATCTCAAATAAAGCCAAATAAGATGTCTAAACTTTGATTTCACGCTATCAACTAGAAGAGCCAGTACTACTGTCTTAGGCTGAGTTTGGGATGAAAAAAAGGGGAAAATCCTGCAATATGAGAAAAAAAAAACACTTTCAACCTTTCTCTACCAGTATATCCACTTTCACTTTTTTTTTAAATTACCAGCTAAACCACCAATAACTCCAAAATTCTAATCCCAAGTGTTTGTTATTCTAACATAGCCTTGTGGATCTGGTTTTTCACTTGGAATTATTTTAAGATAATGTTTTCAAATGTTCCTGGAGATAAGAACCAAGCGATGCCTGCTGACAAAGCTAAGCCCAGGCTCCCCACCAGGAGAGACTGATTCAGAGGTGAGGAGAAGACCCAGGAATCTGTCTCTTAATAAAGATGGGGTGGTTGGGAGGCGGGATGCTAGAAAATGCTGCTTCTAAGGCAGTGAGTCTCCATGTATGGTCCCTGGACCAGCAGCACCGCCTGGGAATTTGCTACAAATGCAAATCCTCGGGCTCAACCCCATACCTACCGAATCAGAAACGAGTGGCCAGGGCCCAGGATTCTGGGTTTTAACAAGTCCTTTAGGTGATTCTGATGCATGTTCAAGTCTGAGAACCATGGCCTTCAGGAAATGATAAACAGGCAGTGAACAAGTTTCTTAATACAACTAAATGCCACTCACCAATCCACAGCCCACCCACATCCCCAGAATCAGCAAGAACCTATCCAATACCGCTGCGTCCCCTCCCCCATGCTGTCAGGTGGCTGCGGCAGAGGATTCCCAGGCTTTGCTGCACATTAGAGTCACCTGGGGAGCTGGTAAAGCCCTAGTTGCCCAGGTGTCATCCCCATCCTGATGAAAGGAGATGCTCTGGGGGTGGGGTGGGGGACAGGCATCAGCATTTGTTTAAGGCACTGGGGTGATTCCAGTATAGGGAGAAATGTGGGAACCACCATTACAGGACCTAACTCAGCCTCTGAGACCAGACCTGCCAGAAAAGGTAATTACCCAACACAAACAAGTGAGATTTAGGATAGCACGAGAAGGCCTGGCAGGGAGCTTTCTCCTTTATCCAGCGCTTCAAGAGAAGTGTTTAAGAGAACGTGCATAGGAGACTATCCTTCCCAAGATAAAACGACTAGAAATGTTTCCTAGAAGTTTGGAATGCACCCTTATCCTTTCGAGTGACCCCCCAAGACTCAAGAAGTGGGTCTAGGTCAGAGCAGGAAGGATAGAAGCTCTTTCCTCTTGACCCTTTCTGAACACACTTGAACACTATCAGCACTTTAATATCTGCCACCCTGAAGGGGGCTGGCGCATCTTGGGTGAGAGCACAGTGTTTGAGAGCAGGACTGGGCCATGGTGCAGTGATGGGGAAGTGAGGAGGAGGAGGAGGAAGCTTGGGGCCTTACCAGGTGCCATGTTCTGGCCCATGGGGAGTTCCTACAGAGTCCAGATCAGGGGTGAGGGAGAGTGCACGGTGAGGGGTGTGGGGCAGTGGCCATGATCAACACGCACAATGGACCTCCACAAACAGCCAGGCAGCAACGTCAAGGTGTAGCAGCACAATGCCGCTCTGGTTTAACCTGGTGTGGATACAGAGGGCAAGACTTCAGTGGTTTAGGAGATTTAAAAAATTTAAAAGCCCTTTGGCAACTTCCTTAACCCATCTTTAATGAGGTCCCAGATGTCTCATATGGGGTCACATGCACAAGCACACCTGACTGCATCCTGAAGACACTGCCTGTCCCCCTCCACCAGCAGGCCTGTCCTGGGCTCTGTGTGGAAGCTGGTGCCAATGATGTCACACAGGAGGAACCTGAGGAGTGAGAGAGGGGAAGAAATTCCTAAAACACTACACACATTTGTCTCCAATTTCCCATTCAAGCTGGGAAAAAACACACCCCAAATCTAATTAACAGGAGCAGCTCATCGCTACGCAAGAAAGTCTTCGTTTCAGCAACTCTAGAGCAAATGTCATCAAGTGGGGAGAGACTTTGAGGGGGAACAGGAAGGTCAGAGGATTGGGACAAGCCAGGAGGCTTAGGAGAACACAGCAAAAACAAATCACAAGCTGGGCTTGGTGGTGCACACTCCCAATACTTGGGAGGCTGAGACAGGAGGATCTCAGGTTCACAGCCAGCCTCAGCAACTTGTGAGGCTCTCAGTAACTTAGTGAGACCCTGTTTCAAAATAAAGAATAAAATAGGGTGGGTGTATAGCTCAGAAGTAGAATGCCCCTGGGTTTGATCTCCAGAACCACCAAAAAAATCACAAAGCTGAGCTTCAATGATGTAAGTCAAATAAAAACTTATAAGGAAAAATATGGACTGATATATTTTGTCAAGCAATACTATGGCAATCATTTTACAGAGCTTTAAGAAACACACAGAACAAGAAAAGGGTAGCATCCAGTGGCAGGGCGCATGTCATGCGAAAGGGTGACAGGCCCTGATCTGAATTTTTTTTTTCTTGTACTGAGGATTCTACCTCTGAGCTACATCCCCAGCGTTTTTTTATTTTTTATTTTAAGACAGGGCCTCAGCCGGGCGTGGTGGCGCACTCTTGTAATCCCAGTACTTTGGGAGGCGGAGACCGGAGGATCTGGGTTCGCGGCCAGCCTCAGCGCGCATGCGCACATGCGCGCGATCTCTCTCTCTCTCTCTCTCTCTCTCTCTCCTCTCTCTCTCTCTCTCTTTCTCCCTAGTGAGGCCCTCCGCAACCGTGAGACCCGGTTTCAAAAATAAAGCATAAAAAAAATTGGGCCAGGGGTGTAGCGCGGAGGTAGAACGCCCCTGCGTTCAATCCCCGATACCGCAAA
>PVJS01038357.1:0-19449 GCA_004027185.1 Glis glis
GGGGACAGCTGTGGTCTGCAGGGGATGGCCATGGTCTGCAGGGACAGCTGTGGTCTGCAGGGGATGGCCATGGTCTGCAGGGGACAGCTGTGGTCTGCAGGGGACAGCTGTGACGCTTGTGTCCTAGAGTAGCCAGGACTCCTCCTGCTCAGTCCAGCAGTTCTGTTCTGACTTTGGAGGTCCGCAGCCACTGCCCCTCCTCTCCTGATGCTGCCACAATGGTGGCGTTGGTTGTGGAAGAACTTTGCCAATGGCGGGCGCTTTCCCACTAGCACCTGCAGCTGAGCGCACTTCCGGGCTAGGGAGGACAGAGTGGGTGGGCCAGCACGGGCAGAAAGCTCGCACTCACGCTTTCTAGCAAGTCCTCTACTTTGACCTAGGTCTCTTTTCAGAGCCAGTCTGGGTTCTTTCTTCTTTTCTGCTTGGTGCTCAGCTCCCTCCTCTCTCTTCTCCACCTCTCCCTCCTTCTGTCTTCCCAAATCCAGCTGGAAATGACCATGGGGTGCAGAGCAAGAGGTAAAGCCTAGATTGGAGCCCAGGTTTGGTTGCCTCTAAAGCCTGTGAGCTTTCTACCACACCCACTGCCCCACAGTGACCATTCCACGCTGCAGTGAGTGGAGCCTGACTCTCCCACTGGGGCCGGGAGTAGCCTGTGGAGCCCTGATCTTGGTTATGACAGACAGGCCAATGTACAGATGACAGGCCCTTCCCTATGGGCGGGCTCACAGGGCCACCAAGTCCGTCTGAGCTCCTTGGTGTTCTGACAGTTTGGAGCTAGAACAGACAGGAAAGCCGGGTATCACCCCACATGCTCCAGGCTGGGCCTGGCCCTGGTTCCCTGGCCCAGCTCTCTCCAACCTCGTCTCTCATCCTAAACCCTCAGCCCTCCAGCCCCTCCTTTCCAAATTAGCTTTCTAAATTGGCAACTCTAGGTCTCCAAACTAGACAGGGATTTCAAAACGTGCTTGCTCGAGAGTTGGGTGGGGAGATGCAGCGCTCTGGTCCCAGATCTGTCATCGTGGGGGGATTCTTCCCGTGCTCTGGGGGTATATAGGCCCAGCGCCTCTGGGGCAGAATCCCTAAGACCACAGTCTTGTCCTGCTACCAAAGTCTGAGAGCCCCTGCCTAGGCCTAGTCAGGAGAAGACTGGTCGTAGGGATTCTGCCTGAAGGGCGGTTCCTTGACTGATCATTGATTCCCATGAGCCATTTGGTTTCTCTCCTCTCTGAAGAAAGATCTCCCCTCAGTCCTGGTTCTTTCCACAGTTCTCAGGCCAATGCGTTCCCCCCACCCAGTCCCTTCACATCTGTCCTGCATGTGCACATACATATATGTGTGCTGACATGACTGCCGGAAGCATGCCTGCAGTCCCAGAATGTGCTCCCCACCCCGGACACACACACACATACACACACACACACACACACACACACGGGCCATTGGCCTTTCTTCAATGCTACAGCCCTTGAAATTGCTGCTGGGGGATTGCACTTTTAAAGTCATTCCAGATGTTTAGCCAAAGGCTTGCCTTTTGCAACAGACACCACGCACACACGCACCTAACTACCATCATGTTATGCGCACACAGTAGGCTCTTTGTAGACACTGCATTTAAACCCAAGGCACTGCCATTTCACAAAAGCGGCGACCGAGGCTCATGACAGCAGTTGCTCTGTGGCACAAAGTTGAGCTGGTGACGTGGCCTGGGCCGCCCCTGCAGAGCCGGATCTCCCACCACGTTGCCCTATGCTCTACCTTGTGCAGCTGCTCCACCCCACGGGGAGATGGACACGAACTCTGCTTCCCCCAGCAGAAGGGGCACTGGAGTCCTGATGGAGGAATGACATGCTCTTCCACGGGAGGAGAGCCCTGGTCCAGTGCCCACTATCCCTCCCCCAAACCTCACTATGCTCACAAAACACTTGCCCAGTGCGGACTCTCTTCAAAGTGCTCATCTCCATCACCTCCTCAATTGTCATTTTTTTTTTTTTTGAGGCAGAAGCAGCAAGTGCTAGAAAGGCTCCCAGCTTTAGGTCCCCCGGATGCCTCCACTGAGCTGGCCTCCAGCTGCCATCTCTAAGAGAACTCTGTCTCTGAAGACACCCTCTGCAGGTCTGACATCAGGGTGTGGCACCATACACCCCGCCATGGCTCCCCAGCATACACACACACACACACACACACACACACACACACACACACACTCACCATGAGATGTTGGAAGAGCCAAGAACGCATTATATTGGTGGCGTGCTTGGGCAAGACTCCTCGTTTGTTCTTGGACTTCTTATCCTCATTGTCCAGGAGGGAGGTGAGGTCAAGGTTAACCTTCAGGGCACGTGGAGAAAAAATCAGCATCAGCAGCCTGTGAGGCCAGCGGCTAGGGACCTGTTGCCATAGAGACGGCAGGCTCTCGCTGCCAACCCCCTTTCCCAACTCATTCCTGGGGCCCTGGGGAGGTCACCTTTCCCTCTCCCCCACCCCACACCAGCCCCTCAGAGAATGGAGATGAGGCTTGGGGTGAGGGGAGCAGGGAAGGAGGAAAAAGAAGAGGTGAAGGGGAGGAGGGAGTGGAGGGATGTGAGAGGGGATGGAGGAAACAGGGTCATGCAGACAGAATTGAAGATATGAATTCGCCATAAACCGTCTCATAGTTATTAGCATTTCTGTGATGCATTACAGCTTCCCAAGCACTGTCCATCACCCTGTGGCTTGGCTGGGCTGTGTGCAGTTGGTGTAATCCCCCCTTTATCGATAAGAACTCTGAGGCTCAGAGAGGTTAGGGGACTTATCCAAGATCACAGAGCTTATGTCAGATCTCAGGCCTCTGACTTCAGATCTTTCTATAGATCTGCACTCTGTACTACTGAGGTCCAGAGTGGCTCAGTCTGGGGACAGGAATAGGAAGGGCAGGGTCCTTTGATGTAAACTCAGGAGGCAGCAAGATCCCAGGAGCTGATAAAAACCTTTCCGGACCCAGCTTCTTATCTGCAAAGTGGGGGTAATGATTCCTTTTGAGAGCAATAGTGAGGATGAAATGAGCTACTTCTGCAAAGTACCTAGCAGATAGCAAGCAATCGTGGGGGGCCCTCCCCCACACACCCCCGGCACAAACCTACACACTCACCTGTGTGTTCTGTATCTGGATGGCTCCCTGGGGGATTGCTTGGGTGACCACCTGACCCTGGGAGGTTACCATGGTAACCGGTTGGTATAAGGCTCCACCTGAGGAGACAACCATTTTTGGGGTCCCCCGCCATGGGGGTGGGAGGATAGAGGGCAAGCAGGGCCCCCAGTTCGCTTGGCACTCATATGTGAGGACCCTCTGCTCAGCAGCCCTGGGGCAGTGAGGTTCTCTCTTCCACTCGTAGGGGAGGAGCGGGTGGGCTGGGGGTGGCATCCAGAGGCAACAGTAGAGCCTCTGGTGGCCATGTTTACGGGAAGGAACAATAATCTTATTTAGTCTTGGGGGTGGCACGTGTGAGAATTTCACCCAAATGTGTTCCAACCCATCACAACCAGGTGCTGGGGCCAACTATTTGCAGATCATCTTAGTCATAAAACTCAGCTGGGAGCCCCTCCCTTGGCACAGGGCACCCCCTGATCCTGGAATTCCCCAGGGGACGCCCTCTCTTCTCCCGGGGTGCTCCCCACAATCCCCAGCACCCGTTCCCTGCACCGACCTGATACGACTTGTGAGTTGACGGTTGTCATGGCGATGTTGCCCTGCTGGAGCGCTGAGGCTGGGACCACAATCCCCTGGGGGTTACTGGAGACTCCAGACATGGAATTGGGGGAATTCTGCAAGAGGTCCTGGCAGCAAGGGAGGGGTGGTTTGTGACAATGTCCCTGACAGCTTAGATGCTCCAGCCCCCAAGTCACCCTCTCCTCTCCCCTTCCTTCCTTCCCCCTTCCTCCCTTCCTGCTCCTCCCCAGACCCAAATCCAGAAGGCAATTCTCATGGCTTCCCAGAAAGAGTGAATAAGGCTAAATATTAGAAAAGTAAATAAACCAAAAGCCAACAAAGGTCATCCATTGAACCATCCCATTCCCTGCCAGCCTGAGCCAACTGTCCTTTCAGCCAACGGGTCCCGCCTTGGCCTCACTGTGGAGTCTCCAGTAATGATGGATGCCTGGGTTCCAGGCCCAGAGATTCATATTTAATGGGTAGAGATGTGTCCTGGGCTTTGGAGGTTGAAACCTCCCCCGGTGAGTTTGCCGGGTAGCCATGGCTGAGAACCCACTTTACCTGCTCAGTCTCTACTTATCTCTCAAACTTGACTGCCCCACACATATTTCCTGGCCCTCCCCTCCCCTCCCCTCCCTTCCCCTCCCCTTCCCTCCCCTTCCCTTCCCTTCCCCCCAGTGCCTCTCTTCTTTACATACCTCTAGCACAGCTTTTATTACACTCCACACCAGTAACAAAACAGCCTCTAATGTTTTATTTTATTTTATTTATTTTTGCAGGGCTAGGGATTGAACCCAGGGCCTTGTGCATGCTAGGCAAGCTCTCTACCATTGAGCTATACCCCCAGCCCTCCAATGTTTTATCTTTGTATCCTTAACACCTAGCACATGATTCTAAAATATTTGTTAAACAAACAAACAAAAAAACAAGTCAGGCATGGTGGCACATGCTTGTAATCCCAGTACTTGGGAGGCTGAGACAGGAGGATCACAGATTCAAAGCCAGCCTCAACAACTTAGCAAGACACTCCGCATCTTAGTGAGACCCTGTTTCAAAAATAAAAAATAGCTTGGTGTGGTGGCACACTCCTGTAATCTCAGTACCTGGGAGGCTGAGGCAGGAGGATTGCAGATTTGAGGACAGCCTCAGCAAGTAGTGAGACTCTCATCAACCTAGTGAGACCCTGTTTCAAAATTTAAAAAAAAACTAAAATAGGGCTGGGGGTGTACCACAGAAGTAGAACACCCCTGAATTCAACCCCCAGTACATAAATAAATAAATAAATAAATAAATAAATAAATAATAAAGAGAGAAAGCTGCAGTAGACTCTGCATAACCTGCCTTCTAGGTATCTTTGTGTGTGTGTGTGTGTGTGTGTGTGTGTGCGCGGTGCTGGGGATTGAATCCAGGGGCTTTCTACCTCTGAGCTATACCCCTAGCCCTGCTTTTTTTTTTATTTGGAAACAGGGTCTTGCTAAGTTGCTGACAGTCTCACTAAGTTGCTGAGACTGGCTTTGAACCTGCGATTCTCCTGTCTCTGCCTCCCAAGTACTGGGATTACAGGCATGCACCACCACGCCCGGCTCTAAAGGTGTCTTATATGAGCCTCAACTTCAGCACTTTAGCATTCATGGATTCTTTCTTTTCCTCAGGCTTCCACACAGAATCCCACTGCAAGCAGAGTGCCCTCGCCCCACAGTGTCCACCTGTAGACAGTCCTTGCAGTTGGTTCTTGCGGTAGCCAAGGTAGCTAAGAAGACAAGTTTTTCTGGCACCCTGCTCCTCGCATCATTCCCATTTAACAGGAGGGACAGGAAGTCTTTGGAGTTGATGTGGAGGGTTCCTGACACGGGGGAAGGAGGCATGGCTGCAGGCCTCCGATGTAAGGTGCCTTCCTTGCTTTCAGAGGACCTACACGGGGCGAATGAGCCTGGAGAGTTTGTATAAAAGGAATTGGATGTGTGTGAGGTCAGAGTCCTCAGGTCTGGAGAAAGCAAGAAAGGCAGCAATGGAGGTATAGAAGAAGGGAGCCGGGGAGACCTTCCTGGGTCTCTTAGTTCCTCCCAACCACAGGGCTAGAACCAGGTAATGGGTTTAGATTGACACTCTAGAGCTCAAATGCTGGCATCGTAAGGCAGACGCAGAGACAGGTGAACAGTCAAGCAACAGACTAAACAGGAGGGGAAGCCGGCCTCAGCTTCCCTAGCTTTTAGGACTTGAAACAGCTTGGGTTGTCAGTCTCCAGGGAAAGTCTAGAATTTAAGCGAGGAGACACCTGTGTTTGAACTGCCCACTTACAGCAACAGACAAAGGGAAAGTATCACAGCCCCAGGGCACAGAGACAGCGGGGTCTCCTTCCAGACCCGGCACCACCAGCAGCGACAAGGGAATTGGCAGAGCCTCTTCGGAAGTGCAAGTCGGTGCTGACTTCTGCATCTTAATTGATTTGGCTGATGAAACCCCCACTTGCCAGCTCCTCCCAAGCTGCCTTTTTTTTTTTTTTTTGCCCTCCTGGACTATGCCTGGCCCATAACTGGAGGAATAGCATCTATAAATACGCAGAGCCAGGAGAACTAGAGTCCAGCCCTCCCTCCTCCCTGCCTGCCTCTGGCTCCTCCTGCGCTCTCTGGGGTGGGTGGAGCACGAGGAGGTCTCTTGCTTCTATTCTTGACTCTCTCTACTGCTGCGACCTTGGGGAAGGGAGAGGGCAGCTCCTGCCTTGGCCTCCCCTTTCTGGGGCCCTGTGAGAGCGTCCCAGCCAGTGAGGCTCCTTCTTTGAACTCTTGGTTCATGCAGCTGGAGTCTAAAACCAGATGTGACCTGCAGAAGCCCAGAAACTGCACCACGTACTGCGCCTCTCTCAGGTACAAATATGAAATTGAGATTTAGAGACCCCAGTGACTTGCCTGAGGTCACACAGTGGGTTTGCAGCAACAGGACTAGAACACAGCTCTCTGTCAGCCACAGATACTGGGCACCTGCCTTGTGGTGGGTTCTGGGCTACACGGGGCTCCTTGAATCCTAGTCACGGAGTGCAAGGTGAACAGATAAGAACAACCCAAACCCAGAAGCAGCATGGGCGCCAGAGGAAAGACGAGTTTGAGAATCATGGCATGACCCTTCTGGGGGCTTTGCTTCTTTATTTATAAAATGTGTTGGCCCAAGCTGGGTGTTGTGGCACCACCTGTAATCCCAGTACTTGGGAGGAAGAGACAGAAGGATTCCAGGTTTGCGGCCAGTCTCAGCAACTTAGCAAGGCCCTCAGCAACTCAGCAAGACTCTATTTCAAAATAAAAAATAAAATTGAGCTGGGGGTGTGGTTCGGAGGTAGAATGCCCCTGAGTTCAATCCCTAGTATAAAAAAAAATGTGTTGGCTCAGAGCTGACATTCAAGACCCCTCAAAGCCTGACTTCAGTCACAGTTGCTCCAAGGTTGGGCTCCCTCATTCCAACATCCCAGCCAACCATCCTCACAGGTTGTAGTCCTGATGTTATTTGAAGCTGAAGCAAACTTGCAAGATAAATTCAATAGAAGAGGGGGGACCTCCATGCCATCCACCCTGAAACCAATGGAAGTGACTGCTCAATGATTTCATGTGACTCCTCCATGCTATGGTGCTCCTCTTCTGGTAGGACATACTTGAGAATTTCAAACATAAAAGAGTTGTCCCAGACTTTCTTCACCCCCAGAAAGTATCCAGCAAGGTTCGGAAAATGCAAGCAAAGTCAGTAACACAAATACAAGATGTGTCCTTTGGGATTCAACCAACACACACTGTTTTCCAGCCAAGGGCAGGAGGCTGAGATCGCACCTGGATACTTCATCTGCTCAAACTCTGGCTGGTTCTCTACCCTGTGGCCCGGATAGCTTCCACACCAGCTCACCCGGCTTGGGGTAACTAAAGGCAATTTATGTATTGGATCAGATCCTTCTCTCTCCTACCCTTCTTTCCCTTCTCTGGGTCTTTGGCTGGGAGGTGCCAATAAGTAGCCAAATTGTATGAGCAAAGGCATGGGATGGAAAACTTCATGGGTAGAGACCACAGGCAGAGTTGGGGCTGGCCACATCTTAGCTGGGATGAGAAAAAGGAAGCAAAAATCCCAGCATGCCTGAAGTCTGGGGAAATGGTATCCTCCCTTTACCTCTGAGAAGAGAAGCTATTTCATAAACCTGTCGAGCACTTGGGCGGGGTGTTTTTAAAACCATGAATTCTCAGGGCCACTAAATCAGACCCCCAGCAATTTGTATTTTGGGGGGTACTGGGGATTGATCTCAGGGGCATTCTACCTCCAATCTACACTCCCAGTTCTATTATTTTATTTTGAGGCAGGGTCTCACTAATTTGCTGAGGCTGGCTTTGAACCTATGATCCTCCCATCTCAGCCTCCTGAGTACTGGGATTACAGATGTGCCACCACGCATGGCTGCAACCTGTATTTTTAAAAACCTCCCTCAGAGTCGGGTATGGTGGCACATGCCTGCAATTCCAGTCTTTGGGAAGCTGAGACAAGAGTATCGCAGGTTTGAGGAGAGCCTCAGCAAGTCAGTGAGATGAATTTCAAAACAAAAACAATAAATAAATAATAAATAAATAGGGCTGGGAGGGTAACTCAGAGGTAGAATGCCCCTGAGTTCAATCCCCAGTAACACACACACACACACACACACACACACACACACACACACACACCCTCCCTTGGCTGGCCCCAGTGATCACAAGGGTCCGGAAACTACCTACCTACTATGCACACTGAATATTAGAGGGCATTCTTTTGCCATGCTATTTCATATTAATTTTAACACCACTCTATGGGGTCAGCAAGAGAGAGATTATTCCATTTACCTGAAGAAGAATTAAGGCCCAAAGAATGGAAGTGACTTCCCAGGGTCAAACTTCCGAGCCTCACATGTAGGTCCTCTGGCCCTGCCTGCAGGGCGGATGCTCACAGAGAGAGCAAGTGGGCTTTGGCATTAGCTGGATGGGCACCAATGCTGGATGGGCTCCAGGCAAGCACAGTGCCTGGCACACACAGCCATCCCATCATTTATTTTCCACTTTCTCTGGCTGAGGTCAGTCAACTAGGGAGGAGCCCAGCAGGGATTTAAAACCTGTCTTTGAAGTCCCAGAGCCGCGTGGGTTCTTCACTGAGCAACAGAAGTTCAGCTGAGGTTGCACGCCCAGCCAGAGAGGCTCAGGTCCCGTCACCTTCAGTCCCAACTCCCTGCCTAGCAAGGTGCCAAGCCCCAGAATTCCAGGTGTGACCCTGTTTCAGACTAACTCCAAGACAGCACTCTGCTGTGATCTCCAGTCAAGTCTTCGTCTCTAGCTCAGTAGAATGGCGGCAAGGCAGCTCTAACTCTGGGACCAGGAAGGAGCTACACCATGTCAGCAGCAGAAGCCCTGGGGAAGCATCTGTTGGCTAAGCACACAGTATTATTATCTCCTCCACAGCTTCCCTCGGGGCTTAGCAGACTCCACACCCAGGTGGATATTGCTGTCTGGAACCAAATAGAGCCTCTTCCTCCCAGGCTCCTTCGCACCCATAAACAAGCGACAGTACATTTGGTACAGTTTTAGTGACATTTTCCAGCATGCAGAGCCTCATATCCCTGCTGGGACTGTCCAGAGACCAGGGAGTAAGAGCTGGTTAACCAGCCCAAAGACTCTTTGCCTTGCCCCACCAGGAACTCCATAGTGTCCCCTGCCTGGAGCCTGGGGTTCACATGGATGCCCACAACCTGGCTCTACAGGCTTCCACGGAACACACCCACTCCTGTTCCCTGTGCACTGTTTGCTTGAGACTCGGAGGCAAAGAACCCCTTGGAATAGGGCAGAGCAGGGAAGGGCGGTGGGTTTAGAACGGACTGAGCTTCCAGAGATTCCAGAGCGCCTCCCACCCCACTGGGCCACCACAATACCCTCGCCCCTGTGGTCGCAGTCACTCTTTCCCAGCCTCAGTGGTCACTGGGAGTTTGACTTGGTCCAAAGGAAGATGTTATTGAGAAACATGAAGGGCTCTGGATGACTTTTGGAAGTGGGGGGCTGGGGAGGGAAACAGTGGTGGCTGTGGACTCGGACACTGCTCCAATGCCCGGGAAGGCTGTCCCTCTCGTGAGCCACCGTTCTTCACTGTTAACAGGGAAAGGGCCTAAGCTTCTGCGGGAGACTTCATTTCCATGCAAGAAAGCAATTTCTGGAAGAAACCAGGGTGGGGTGAAGAAATAAGAGAAGGGGAGAAATGACAGGAAAGTTTCCCTTGAAGCTATTTCACAATAGTTGGAGTTTTTATCTTACTTGGACGCCCGTGAAACCGGGGAATGAACTGGATGGCCTTGCAAAGGTCCTTGCAGCTGAGGATTATAGAAAAACCAATGCCATTCCCTAGGAGTGTGTGTGTGTGTGTGTGTGTGTGTGTGTGTGTGTGTGTGTGTGTGAGAGTGCTGGGTGGGGAGAGGGGTGGGCAGTGCTGTGGGGGCTCAGCCATCTGCCATTCTCACTCTGGCCACTAGGGGTCTCTGCCGATCCACCACCTCTGACCACACTCATTACACCCTCCCAGAAGCCGGCTTTGGGATTAACTGGCCTGGGCTGGGGGAGGGCAGGGTTCAGAGTGGCCCACTTCCGCTAAAGAACTTGTCTCCACCTACCGAGAGCACGGACACTGGCCATCTTCTTGACTCTTCCTGTCTGCCTTACATACTGGACACATAGCAGAATGGTTCTCTCTCTCTCTCTCTTTTTTTTTTTTTTGTGCTGGGGATTGAAACCAAAGGTGTTCTACCTCCTAGCCATACCATATTTTACTATTTTAATTTTAATTTTATTTTATTTCGTGGTACTAGGGATTGAACCCAGGGGCATTCTACTTCTGAGCTACACCCCCAGTCCTCCCCCTTTTTAATTTTTGTTTTGTTTTCTTTTGAGACAGGCTAAGTTGCTGAGGGTCTTGCTAAGTTGCTGAAGCTGGCCTTGAACCCGAGATCCTCCTGTCTCAGCCTCCCAGCAGAATGGCTCTCTTTCACACAGGTGTTCTTCTATCATAGCTTGGTCACAGGTTTTTTGAGGGAAAGCGGGGTCTTCTTTTGACTTCCCCAAAACCACCCAGCACAATGTTAGGTGCATGGTAGATGCGTGGTGAATCTGAGGTGTCACTGGGTTGTGGCCTGGAAAGGGTGTGTGTGTGTGTGTGTGTGTGTTCGCGTGCACACCTTAGGTGTGTGTATGGGCAGTTGCCTGTCCCCAGACACCCTTCCTGGTAGAGTCCCTCTGTTCTAGCAGAGCCTAGAAAAGCTAGGTTTGGAAACTCAAGGAAGCCGAGCACATATAAACAAGCCGCCTAATCCTGTCCCTGTCCCGTTCCTGTTGGGGGCTTTACTCTCAAGGGAGAGGCAGCAGGCCTGTGGGGACAAGCAGCAGCTGCTGCTCTTAAGGAACATTCCTTCTCGGAAGGAGAGAAACTCTCAGGTTTCACTGGCCTGGCGGGAAGGCCAGCCTCTTCCTCTCCATCTCCTGGAGCCCTGGCTCGAGGGCTGGGGGCGAGACACCGGCAGAGGGGAAAGCTTTAACGCCTGTGACCAGAACTAGGCAACATGAACCAACCCTTCCTTCCTTCCTTCCTTCCTTCCTTCCTTCCTTCCTTCCTTCCTTCCTTGTACTGGGAATTGAACCCAGGGGGAATTTTACCTCTGAGCTATACAACCAGCCCTATTTTTTTTCTATTATTATTTTTTATGTTGAAACAGGGTCTCGCTAAGTTGATAAGGGCCTCGCTAAATTACTGAGGCTGGCCTTGAACCTGTGATACTCCTGTCTCAGCCTCCCAAGTACTGGGATTGCAGGTGTGTGCTACCACTTTTGGCTTGAACCCAACTTCTTGCCAATTTGGTTTGGGGGTGTCCCTTTTCCATCTAAGTGGTCATCCTTCCAAGGTAGATCACCTCCCCCTGACCCCACCTGACCTTAAACACCACAGGTCAAACCCTCAGGATGCTTGGCCATGGTGCAGAACTTCCAGGGCTTCGGCTGGCTAAGGGGACTGGCCCCCACCACTTGCCCCCTGCCAATTCTGAAAATGCAAAGCTCCTTGGAGGTCAGCAGGCTAGTCCTGCCCCAGCCCCTTCCTATTCTGTTAGAGAATCGCCCAGATGAAGAGCTACTTCTGTAAGCTCAGCATTCAGAATGGTGTCCACTCTGTGTCTCTTCTTCCTACTTCCAATCTGTTTGCTAATTCTTGCTTCCTAACCATTGGTTTCTTCATCTCTAGCTCCTGATCCCTGTGCTATAGCCAGGCAGGGTCATCTCTCCCCACCTAACACCAGGACCCAAAACCCAGGACCCAGGACCCAAGACCCCTGCTCTACTTTGTGCCACAAAAAATATCACCATATCATAAGAACGTGGGCTTTGGAATGATCCACCCCAGACTCAGCTGCTTATTAGGTCTGTGACCTTGGGCCAGGGTCTTTACTTCCCTTTCTTTGGATGTAAATGGAGAAAATAATGTGTACCTTGAAAGCTTGTAAGGAATAAATATTATACATAAAGCACCTCGTAATACATTCTGTGTATGAGACTGCACTGAGGGGGGCTCAATCGATGTCGACGGTCTCCCCTTTCTCTGCCAAGTTCTTCCTTGAGCACCACAAGAGATTTAATTAATTTGTCCCCTAATGTGTCTCCAGTCCTGACCTGTTGCCTACATTTTCCACTTCCTTTAGAATCTTGAGCAGGTGGCCACTGCAGTCAGCCTCTACACACAGCCCCCTGGCAAGCTGGGTGGCGAGACACTCATTGTATGTTGAGGTCCGGTCCACTCGGCAGGCTTCACGGGTACTCGAACGTGTGGATGATGCGTGCATGAATGAGTACCGGCCCCACCCTGCACTCTGCCTCCTTCTCTCCAGGGATTCTGGAAGCTGTGCTCTTCTTCTTCTCCCTGACTTCTTGCTGCATTGGCCACACTCACCTTTACACACACCAGTGGGCTCTTAACTCTCCTAAGCCAGCCTGCAAGACCTCTTCTTCCAGGAAGCCCTCCCGAGAGGCCAGTGAATCTGCAGCCTCTCCCACAACAGTGGGCAAAATCCTCCTGCTGGCCTATATAGCCCATACTGGGGTGTGTCCATCCTGCCTCTGGGCAGAAGGAGACCTGGCCATGAAGGCGTGCGGGCCAGATGTCAGGCTCAGGTTCTCTGTGGGGAGATGGACTGGGGCAACCTTGCCCCACACATGTAGTCTGCTCAGTCCAGAGCCCCTGCCCGTGGCCCCTCTCCCTGTCTCTCTAGCGGCTCCTTTCCTGCCCTTTCTCAGTACCCTGGGCCCTGAGCCTTCTATGGCCGACATCATTTGTCAAGACATCCAGGTGCAGCTCATAGTGCTCTGCGCCCGAAACTGGGAGCTTCCCCAGGACCATTCGCCTGTGTCCTCACAGGACCCAGCACCATGCATACAGAGAGAACTCAGTGCTTGGTGACCAAAGGAGATTGTGGCGCGGTCTAATTTCCCCGCAGTAGAGCTGGGTCAAAATCTCCACGGAGAAAGAGGGATGGATCGCAGGCCAAATTAGTACTTGACCAAGCGTGGCAGGAGTTAGGCCCTCCCTTATGGGATGGCTTGGTTTGTACCCTTTAGGAAGGACAGGAGAGCCCATGCCTGGCCGTAGATCCTTCAGTGTCAGGCGGGAAGCCTGGGTATGGCTGGGTGCAGGCCAGACAGGACAGCTTCCCAGGGAGGTGGAAAGAATTAGCTGTGCTGAGAGCTGGCTCAAGTCCTTGAAACTCTGTTAGTTCTCCTGCTTGGTAGAGGCAGTCTCCTCTACTTCCCACCTCCTTTCCACCCCACAGAGCAAGCTGGGGGATACGACATGGCATCTGGGAGGGGGGCACCAGTTGGAAACAAAAACTGCCTCCCACTCTGCCACACAAGGCTGATGATTGGCATGAGCCAATCACAGGGAAAGCCATGAGCCAGCAGTTTGCAACAAAGCTGGCTGGCAGCCGGGGTGTTGGTCCCGAGGATCATGTTCCAGAGGGGAGACACCCCGCCTCAGGCCAGGCTGGTACTCCGGGCAGCTATTTCAGGCTGGGGGGATTAAGGTTGGAGCATGGTGAATTTGTGCACCCACGCACATGCACACACACACCACACACACACCCCGACACTCCTGTCTCTCTCTTCCACACCTGCTCCTGAGACCTGCCTCCCACACTGCAAGTCTCTGGTCTGTCCCTCAGTGGCAGAGGGTCTCCTTCCTGGGATAGCCCTAGCAAGCCCCCGCCCCACCTCTGTGAGACAGTGACAGGAGCCTGACCCAGGACAGGGATGGGGACAGTATTACTCATCTTCTCCTCTCCCTCGAACTGTGCATTGAGTTCATTTCCATCACCCTTGCACTTCTTCGTTTTACTATAGCTGACACTCCTCTTTCCATCTCTTTCTCAGTCGGTCTCAACATCATCTCCCTCTTCTGTGGTCTGTGTCTCTTCCTGTCTTTTTCTCTTCATTGCTTTTTTTTATTGGGGGGTACTGGGGATTAAACCCAGGGGTATTCAACCTCCAAGCCACACACCCTAGCCCTTTTTATTTTTATATTTTAAAACAGGGTCTCACTAAATTGCTGAGGCTGGCCTCAAACCTGCTATCCTCCTATCTCAGCGTCCTAAGGACTAGGATTACAGGTATGCGCCACGACACCCAGCTTTTCATTGCTCGTTTCCTCCAATCTTCAGCCTGTCCCTGCCTCCCTCCTGAATGTTGACCCTCTATATTTATCTTTCCTTCCCTTTCTTTGTATTTCTTTCTCTCTCTTTTGGCTTCCTCTT
This sequence comes from Glis glis, assembly GCA_004027185.1. Lineage (NCBI taxonomy): Eukaryota > Metazoa > Chordata > Mammalia > Rodentia > Gliridae > Glis > Glis glis. The sequence goes on from PVJS01038357.1 coordinate 14,511, forward strand.
GCTCCCCCCCCCCTTTACATCATTTCTCTCAACAAATACCTACTGGAAATGGATCATGCACAACACCTTGTGTACAGTCGGGATCATAAGAGCGCGTACAATAAGACTCAGAAGGAATGAGTCTATTTTAAGAGAATATTGGCAGGCAGAAGCCTGGGCCACTTGTCTTTATATCTGTCATAATGTGATTCATTGATTTCAAATATATAAAATACTATCTCAAAAAAAAAAGGCGTGTTATCTAGAAAAGGAACATGAGACCGACACAAATGTCTGTCTCTAAAGTCACATTCGTGTTTGCCGGGTCAATGGCTCATGAGTTCCGGCAGTGAGATGAGAGGAGGAAAAGTCCGTTCTGGGGGGCCAGGAGCCTCCGTGGGAGGAGCCTCATTACCCTTGGGAAGGTGCTGGTTTGATCCTGCAGAGATGTTTCAGAGGTGTCCCCTGCACAGACAAGCATGGACCAGTGCTTGTAGCACCTTCAGCAGTCTATTGGCCCAGGAGGGGAGGCGGGGACAGCTCTGGGAGGGCCTTGAGTGTCAGGTGGGCAGATGGAAAAGCTCTGGAGGCATGGGGCTTTAGGAAGGGGCGTGTGGATGTGGAGTGGGGCGGAAGGATCTCCAGGGAAGACAGGAGGGTGGGTCAGCCCATGTGCTGCCCTGAGGCCTCAGTGAAGGAGGCAGGGGCAGCCAGAGGAGATGAAAGGGCAGGTTTGAGTAGTACCAAGCAGGAACATCTCAAGAAGTGCCTTTGTTTTCACCAGATTGCCTGAGTTTCTCTTTCCCTGAAGATCAGAGGCCTTTCTGCAGGGGCTTCCCAGAGCCAGCCTCGCCTTCAGGCAGGGATCTGATGCTCCCAGTGATCGGAATCAGAGTTCTTCACTCTTTCTGGAAGCTCAGAGGCACCGAGTGCTGGCATTCCCCAGGAGGGCTGATTTTCGCAGACAGCATCTCTGCGACCTTGATCGTCCTGAGCCTGCATCCCCTGCTCTGCAGACCCCACTCCTCCAGGGACCCTGCCTCCCGCAGCCTTGCTCGCCAGCCTCAGGCCCCCAGCCTGAGGGGCCACTGCGGCTGCTAAGCCCTCTGCCCCTCTTTCCTTCCCCCACTACCTTGGTACACCCCCGACTCCAGAGCTCAAGGTAGAGTCGGAAGGCCCAGGAGGGGAAAACCAGCGCCTCTCCAAGGACCTGATTATTTCCAAAGACTTGTGCTAATTTTCTGATATGATCCTCACATCTCTGTGAGGCACTAAATCCTCATTACTTTTCCTGACCGATGCATTCTAATTAGATCAACACTTAAAAAAAATTCACAATAGCCACAGGATGGCTTTCCATCTCATTAACTCCTCACTTATTATTTTCATGAAAATTACTGATAAAAATGTGCATCTCCATTTGGTGAGGCCTCACAGCCTCCTCGGCTCCTATCTTACATCTCTCCCGTCACCGGGGCTGCGCGGCGTCACCATGGTAACCCACAATAATAGAAACTAATAAATTACAAACGAGATGCTCGTTGAGCAATTATTGTCCTCTTTTATGCAAGTTTCTTGCTAATTTTGATCATAAGGGAAAGTACAATAAGACTCTGAAGGAATGAGTCTATTTCAAGAGAATATTAGCAAGCAGAAGCCCGGGCTGCTGTTTTTAAATCTGTAATAAAGTGATTTGGTGATCTCAGGCAATAGGAAGAGGAAATAAACTTCTTGCCCTGTGTCCTGTGTGGTACTCACTATCAAGTCCCACCAAGATCCCACCGGGGTGGGTCTGATGTGGTACTTGTCACCATGTGCAAGGCATGGCTGGCCTTCTGGAGGTCAGCCTGTTTCTCCCCCACCCTCCCACGACAACCCGGAGGTCCTTATAGGCCAAGTGACAAAAGTGGCACAACCTTTCTTGGGCATCCTTTGCGGCTGCACCTCTTGCCATTCATTCTTGGACACTTTCCCCATATCCTCATTGTTTAATGAGAAGGGCGACTGTAAGTCTCCTGGGGTGGGGTGGAGTGGGGCCCCGTGTGTGTGTTGACAGGAACACAGCAGTGAGTTTATGCCCTATGTAGCTGCCGTGAGGTCTGGTACAAAGTATAATCAGGCAGCTTTCTTAGTTTGAAGGTTTGGGACAAACATTATACACTAGAGAAAAGGGCCTATTCTTTCCCATAGTGCAGAGGAACCATTGTTCTCATCTCCCAGTTCCTAAGATGTAAGTGGTAGGTGACTCTTGGAAGGGGTTGGGTTGAGGTGTCATTTACAGTGGCCCTGAGCCTTAGGGAGAGAGAGGTGCCAGGGTAGGGTGAGCGACTACAGCACCATCAGGGAGAAGCAGCCCCATGAAAGTTGTCTTTATCTATTAGGTGGGCGGGGTGTGGGGAAGGACTACTTCCCCCAAAGCCCCCTTCCTACAGATACAGAAAGCTCACCACTCCATCTTTTTGGAGAAGCCTGTGAGCCAGGAGGTCTGGGTCCATCCCCAGCTCATCCTTTGGGTAAGCGTCCTATCTCCTGAATGCCAGGGCTCATTCATTTCTTGGGAAATCTCGGGCAGGGAAGCCAGGAATTACTTTGGACATTGCCCCTCTCAGATCTGGTCATTTGGTAGGGGGTATAGATGCCCTGGCAGGTGGGATCTGTGTAAAGAAGAAACCGTGCTGCCTGGTGGATAAAAGAACAAGGGACCCCAGGGGGCCCGACATGAAAGGATCCAATGAGTCGAGTCCCTTTTCCTAATCACTAGGGGACTTTCAGCCCTTCCTCCACAACTGGCATAGGAGACAGGGCCCAGCCCTGCGTGTTACCTGTGAGTGAAGGTTTATGGAGGGCTGGTTGGGGGAGTAGGGCCCCCCGAGGTCATTCCTGAGCAGGTTGTCGCTGTGCATCTTGGTTTTGAGGCAGGTGATATAACGGTTGCAAAAGTCCTTGCAGAGTTCATTGACTTTCTCCAGCTCCAGCAGGTGGATCCTCAGGACCTGGATTGCCTTCACCATCTGGGGAGAGGGAGGAGAAGTCAGCCCAGCTGTCTGTACCACAGTCCCCTCACGGCCGGGCCCCCAGCCTGGGGGAAGAGGAGCCGTGCCCTGCCACGGGCACTTGCTTCCTGGTCCACGTGATTTCAGTCCTCATGCTGGCTCTCCACTGATGGCTCGCTTGCGTTTGAGCCCCTGGTTGTCACAGCTGTTCTTGAGGCAGTCCTGGTTCTGAGAACTTCCCTGGCCTTAGAGACAGAAGGCTAGGGCCAAGCTCCAGGCCTGCCGTTTATTATCTGTGTGACCTTGGGTGAGTTGTTTAAGCTCTCTGCGCCTTAGTGTCTAACAAATGGGGGTAATTACACCCTCCCTAACAACTTGACAGGTTCATCAAGGGGATCAGATGAGGGAACCTACATCATGGTACACTGGAAAGTGTGAAGTACTGAACGAGCGAAAAGAAGATGGAGATCAGAGTTTCTTGCCAGTGCCCCGAGAGGTCAGGGGCTGTCTATTCTTACAGCCATGTTCTGGTTGCTTCATGTGACACGGGTTACCTTGTGTTCACTCCATTGATACTCGCTGACTGACTGAATAATCCAGCCTGACTTAGTCGGGCACTGGCTCCCTCACTGTTTTCTGTGCCCTCTGGACTGTTGAGCGTGTGCCTGTTGCTGTTTCATGCGGACATTTCTAACCTTGCCGTGGCAAGAGGCTGCTTTGCAAAGGAAGCTCTGCTCTTTGTTGTTGTTACCATACAAAGAAAATACTATGGAAGCTATGAAAAACAGAGGGTAAAAAAAAAAAAAACTGTCTTTGATCCAATCACCCTAAAAGAATGATTTTCTGTTTTTTCCGCATGCATATATTTGCAATGACCTTGATTTAGTTTCATACATATGATTTTGTTTCCTGTTTTTTTTCCCCCTTAGTTCATCAAATATATTTTTCTAAGTGTCAGAATTGTTTCCTTTATCCTCTCTTCCAGACTGTGAGCTTTATGGTGTCTAATTTCTCACCATGTAATCTACAGTACCAACATATATACCAACATGTATGGATATGGAATAAATATTTGTTGAATGGGTGAAAATTTTTGAGTACACAGACACACACACGCGCGTGCATACACACACGTACTGGGGATTGAACCCGGGGCATTCTACCTCTGAGCTATACCCCCAGACCTTTTTAACTTTTATTTTGAAACAGGGTCTAAGTTGCTGAGGGCCTTCCTAAGTTGCTGAGGCTGGATCACAAACCTGTGATCCTTCTGTCTCAGCCTCCCAAGTACTGGGATTACAGGCATGTGCCACCATGCTTGGCAAGTATATATACTTTTAAATTATTACATATTATTCTTATTCTGTATGTGTGCCATACTTAAATTGTCCTCCATTTTTGGGCATTTAGATTTCTTCTAATTTTTCAATTGTATAAAAAAATGTTATGGTTAACATTTTTTTAAGCTTATAGCTTTTTTTTTTCTGTTTCTGCATTATTTCCTTAGGATAAATTCCCAGAAGGCACAGGACATTCTTATGACTCATGATGAATAATGCAAATTGCCTTTTCACAGGGGTTATTCAAATGGTGCTGGAACAACTGGACATCCATAAACAAAGAAGAAAAAAAATCAAACCTTGACTTAAATCTCACATCTCATAAAAAAACTAACTCAAAATAGATCAAAGACCTAACTGTAAGACCATTATGGATAACACTTTTAGAAAAAACAAAAACAGCTGGGCGTGGTGGTGCACGCTTGAAATCCCAGTACTTGGGAGGCTGAGACAGGAGGATCGCAGGTTCGCGGCCAGCCTCAGCTACTTAGTGAGGCCCTCCGCAACTTAGTGAGACCCTGTTTCAAAATAAAGAATAAAAAAAATAGGGCTGGGGGTGTAGTTTGGAGGTAGAATGCCCCTGGGTTCAATCCCTGGTACCACACACACACAAAAAAAAAAAAAACC
>PVJS01038358.1:0-19448 GCA_004027185.1 Glis glis
AGACCCGGTTTCAAAATAAAGTATAAAAAATAGGGCCGGGGGTGTAGCGCGGAGGTAGAACGCCCCTGGGTTCAATCCCCGGTACCGTAAAAAAAAAAAAGGGTCCCATAGATTTTGGTATGTCATGTCTCTATTTTTGTTTAATTCCAGGAATTTTTTTATTCCTCCCCTTATTTCTTTTCTGATCCATTCCTCATTCAGAAGTGTATCATTCAGTCTCCATGTACTTCTGTGATTACTTTTGGTCTTCCTGTTGTTAATTTCTAGTTTCATTCCATTGTGATCTGAGAATATGCAGGGAATTATATCATATCTTTTGGATTTGCTGGTGCTTGCTTTGTGACCCAGTATGTGGTCTATTTTGGAGAATGTTCCAGGGGCAGCTGGGAAAAATGTGTATTCAGGTGTTGCTGGTTGAAATAATCTGTATGTGTCTATTAGATCCATTTAGTCCATAGTTTTCTTTAGGTCTGAACAATCTTTATTCATCTTTTGTCCAGAGGATTGATCTAGTGGCGTGAGTGGTATGTTGAAGTCTCCCAATATTATTGTGTTTGGGTCTATTTGGGACCTGATGTCCCGAAGACTTTGTTTTATGAATGTGGGTGCACTCACATTTGGGGCGTGAATGTTTACTATTATTATATCTTCTTGTTGGATTGTTCCTTTTATTAGTAAGAAGTGACCCTTTTTGTCTCTTCTGATGTGTTTTAGCTTAAAGTCTACTTTGTCAGATATAAGCGTTGCTACCCCTGCTTGTTTGCAATCTCTGTTTGCATGGTATATCTTTGTCCATCAGTTTACATTTAGTGTATGAGTATGTTTGGCTAGAAGGTGAGTTTCTTGTAAGCAGCATATAGTTGGGTTATGCTTTTTAATCCACATTGCCAGTCTATGCTTTTTAATTGGGGAGTTGAGTCCTTTGACATTCAATGTTGTTATTGAGATATGACTTTTGTTTCTTATCATTTTGAATTCAATTTTCTGGTTGCTGTAGTGACAAATCTCCTTGTTTAGTTGCCTACCTGGTAGAGTTTGCCTCTCCTGTGGTTCTGAAAATTGCTTTATTTTTCTTCTTTGTGATTGATTTCTCTTAGGATTTTCTCCAGTGTTGACTTGGTTCTCATGAATTCTTTAAATGTTTATATATCATGGAAAATTTTTATTTCTCCATCAATTTTAAATGATAGTTTTGCTGGATATATCTGTCTTGATTGGAAGTTGTTTTCTTCCATGGTCCAGTGTTCTTCATACCAATCACTCCTGGCATTCCTGACTTGGGTTGAGAAGTCTGGGGTGATTTTTATTGTTTTGCCCCTGTATGTCACCCATTCTTGCTGCTTTTAGGATTCTTTCTTTGGCTTCTATGTTAGACATTTTAATTATTACGTGGCATGGGGAGGTCCTTCTTTGGTCCTGTCTTAACGGTGTTCTATATGTCTCCTGTATGTGAATGTCCAAATCCTTTTCTATGTTCGGGAAATTCTTTAAAATTATTTCTTTGAAGAGTTTCTTATACCCTTGGTCTGTGCTTCTACACCTTCTTCAATGCCTTTTATCCTTAGATTAGGACGTCTTGTATTTCCTGTATTTCTTGGATGGCCGGGGTGTGTTGTTGTAATATATTCTTTATATCATTGACTATGTTTTCAGTTTTGAATGACTGTCTTCCAGGAGTGATACCCTGTTTTCCATGTGGTCAAGCCTATTAGAGTTGGTGTCTATTGCAGTATTGAATTCATTTATCGACTCCTTCACTTTGTTCAGTGTTTCTTTCTGATTCTTTCTTAGAGCCTCAACTTCCTCTTTCATCTCCTCTATGCTTTCTTTGAGGCCTTTCATCATCCTGAAGATCAAAATTCTGAATTCTCCATCTTGCATTTCCTGTAGGTCAGTATCAGTAATCTCACTTGTTGATGCATTGTGTTTATTGTTTCCTCGCTGTTCCTCATTCTCGTATTTTCGGTGTTTTCAACTTTGTGTTTCTGTTGCCTCTGCATCATCTTCCTTTCTATGTATAAGACCTCTTGATGGTCCCTGTAGTCCCAATTGGGTCAGTATGCTGCAGGCTGTGGTTCCCACCCATCTGGTTAAACAGGGTGCAGTGTGTGTGTGTGTGTGTGTGTGAGGGGGCATATAGGTTCCAGAGCTCAGGTGTTTGCATGTGAGGTGCACTTCAAGGCACTGTGTTGGATGTGGGCTCCGAGGTGCAGGTGCTGAGGGTTGCCAGATCCCCATGGGGATGCATATGTACTCCGGGTCTCTGGAGGCATAGCCAGAGGTTGCTTGGGCTCTGATGTGTGGCACTGACTATTTCACACAGCCTGAGAGGGGTGTGGACTGTGGGTATCAGATGGCCACGCCTGAGGGTGCATGGGCGCTGAGGCACAGGACAGAGGATCCCGCGTAGGCCCCAGGGAGGTGTGCGGGCTCCTGGATTTCAGGTGGCAGCGCCGGATCGTGCCCTGGCTCTGAGGTGGCATAGGTCTCGGGTGGTGGCGCCGGAGGGTATCCAGGCTCTGAAGTGCAGCACAGAGCCTCCCGTGCAGGTGAGAGAGGTGCAGGCTCTGGGTCTCGGGTTGCAGGGCCGGAGGGTGTGGGGGTCCGAGGCAGGGAGCAGAGGGCCACCTGGGTCTCTGGTGGCAGCCTTGGATTCTGAGGTGGGGCACAGAGGGCTGCCTGAGTTGTTCAGGAGGGCACCGGAGTCCGAGGCAGGGCATGCAGGGCCACCTGGATGACATCGAGCAGTGCAGGGTTCCGAAGCAGGGCGTGGAGGGCTGCCCGGGTCATGCGGGTGGGGCAGGTGTCCGAGGCGGGGTGCAGAGGGCTGCCCAGATCACGCAGAGCAGTGCAGGCGTCCGAGGCGGGGTGCGGAGGGCTGCTCAGGTTGCACCTGATGGCTCCGGTGTCTGAGGAGGAGCACGGAGGGCTTCCCGGGACATGCTGGAGGGCGCTGGAGTTGGAGACAGGGTTCAGAGGTCTGCCTGGGTCTCAGCTGGCGTGGGGGTCCGATGCCATGGTGTTGGGGATCTCGTGGGCTCATAGAGCAGTGGCGGGGAGCTTCAGGGCTCTGGCAAGAGCCTATTCTAGGGCAGCCTTTGAAGGGTATTCACGATCTGCTGCTGGGATGGCCACACCACTCACAGAATTCTGCTCTGATTTCTCCTCCCAATTTGCTGGTGGAGGAGGGGGCTATTAGCCCTGGATGTAGGGTCTGGGGGAAGATGGCTCCTTACCGATCCTGCTGACAGGGGATTGTAGGTTTCTGTGGGATTCTGTAGCTGATAGACTCTGATCCCCCAAGGTGATTTTGAGACAGGCTTATTTAGGGGTTCTGACTCCTTCGCCATCTTTGATCCTCCCCCCTCTCATTTATTTTTAACATCTTTGATTAAATTGTTTTGCTGCTATAAATTTTCAGAATATTTAATGCGTACATGATGGGATTCTTGTTAATACAGCATACAGTAAAAAAACAATTTATTGGTTATACAACAGGATCATCAAAATAAATACTGTGAAATAAAGATCTATTAGACTGTAGCTGAGCTGAGAGTTTCTGATATGAAAGACCAACTTTTCCAACACATCTTTCTCATAACATAGTCTAGAAAAACAATAGAATTATTTTATACATTCAAATATATTAGAGAATTTAAATGGCAACCTCTTATTTATGCATATTGAATTAAAATAAGTCCACCTTATAAACTGTGGTCAGATTTTGCTCTTGTTAGAGGTTCAACTTTTCAGTTTTATTTTACAAATTATATTCCAAATGTAATTCTGTATAAAAAAATTAGAGGTTCAATTTTTCAGTTTTATTTTACAAATTATATTCCAAATGTAATTCTGTATAAAAAATTACCAATATGTATTTGTAAGGGTGTTTTGTCTTATATACATGCCCAACCTAGACATATTAAATAACACTTAACAGTAGGTATCAATAAGGACATGGAACTAGATGGAACTAGAAAATGATTTGGACATTTATCCTAAAGTTAAACATACTTTTTAACATGTGACTCAACATGTCTGCCTCCAGAATTCCCTCCCCAAAATGAAAACATATGTCAATAAAGACAGGTACAAGGAAGCTTTATATTAATGAAGGATTAATATGTAACAGATTTTGCACAATCCTGAAATCAACCTAAATGCCTGCTAATGGAAGAAAGGATTGAAAAAATGTTGGTTTCTTTACCCAATGGAATAGTACTTAGCAGTGAAAGTGGACGTCTTATTGTTATTAATAACAAGTATATGAAAAACATTTTCTCAATGAAGTTAGAAAAAAAGAACTATAATTCCATCCCTATAAAATTCTAGGACTAGGGGCTGGGGATATAGCTTGGTGGTAGATCACTTGCTGAGCATGTGTGACACCCTGGGTTCAATCCAGACCACAGCACAGATAAGTTGAGTAAATCATGTAATATTTTTTTCCCAAAAACAAATTTAAAACAACATACAGTATAGTGGATCTGTATGGTTTATTTTATATATTAACTTTAAATACTTTAATTGGTGCATTATAGTCTCACATCAAAATGTAGTTCATAGTGATGGTGACATACATGTACACAGCACTTGGTGAGCTTCCCCCCAGCTCCCTCCCCACTCCCCCTTCCCTGTACATGATATTGAAGTTGGCATTGATATTCTCACATATGTACATAATGTCAATGGAAGTGATTCCTTCATTGATCCTCCCTCTCCCCCCTTCCCCTCCCTGGCTCCACTGGAGTTTCTCCTCCACTATCTAAAGTCCCGCTTGTATCCTGATTACTCCCTAGCTTCTGAATATCAGAGAAAACATATGACCCTTCACTTTCTGTGTCTGGCTAATCTCACTTGACATAATATTCTCCAGTTTTACACATTTTTCTGCAAATGACATTTTTTTGTTCTTCTTTATTGCTGAGTAAAATTTCATTGTGTGTGTGTCTCATAATTTAGTAATCCATTCATCCATTGATGGAACCCTAGGTTGGTTCCATAATTTAGTTATTGTGAAACGTGCTGCTATATAGTTTGTTTTATAATATACCAAAGCCTTAATATGAGAAAAACAACCACAACAAAAAACAAACATTTAACCTCATAGTCAAAAGCACCTTGCTCCAAACCAATCAGAGTATAAGTGAAGGAATAGTTGAGCTTTCTTTTCCCATCCTAATTCCCACTTTCATGAATTTAGATTCCTATCTGAGCACCTACCTTTCATTTAGCAGCTTACATTTGAGATACACTTCTCCTTCAGGAGATACTTAGTCTGATGCTACATCCCCAAGGCAGGATAGTCTCCAAACACCTGAGGAGATGGCCAGTCCCTAACCTGCCCATCCATGCATTATTCCCTGGAGGGGCCAGCTCAAGAGAGGCCATATAATTTACAGGAAAAGGCCAAGAATTGGGAGATTAGGGGCCTGGGCTGAGCTGACCCCAGATCGTACAAGCTAATGAATACCAGGAAAAAATTTAATCTCAGTTACATTAGCTGCTTAACCGTAAACTGAAGGAAATATATAAAACAGGACTGTAGGTAAGATATAGTAAAATAATATATGTAATATATGTGGTGTAGTTTATGTCGTAGGGACTCAATAAATTGGAGTTATTACGGTGAAAGTGATTGATGCATTGTTCTTACTTATATTACCGTAGTTATTACATCGAATGGGGCATTTGCCCTTGACTTTGTGAATTAATCAACATTAAATGGAACAACAGCATGATAACAGTTACCTTTTCCCAGCCTTTTAGCTCGACAGAGAAGTTTCATGTTACATAGTCACATCGATGGGTGGCAGGCACCCTTATCTCCAACTTCTCTATCAAAAGTTGAAGAATACACAGCCCCTTCACCTTGCTTTATTATTTCTCCTTTATTATCCCTCAAAACATTTCCTTCTTTGTTTATTTCCTCCCCCCAACCAGAGCATAAGTTCTAAAAACAGCAGCTATACTTCTTTTTCTCTATAAGCCAGAATGGCGTGAGGCCTAAAGTGTATGATCAATGAAGAGTTCCTTAAATGAGAACACACAAATGAATTCTCCTTAGGCACTGGAGGAAAACAGCCTTCTCCAAAGCCCATGGCAGGAAGCCTTTATTTTAACTTGATAGTACATGTTTGCACACATTGCAATAAGCATGAGAAATACAAAGTCAAGGTTTTCTGTTATACACCTGCCTGTGATCCAGCCCTGGCTGAACACAAAGTGGGGCATCCCAAGACCAAGATAACAGGTGAATCGACTCTGTTAGGAAAGGCCCAAGCAAAGTGGATTCAAGTCTAAGACATGAAATCTCATTCAGTTTCAGGACTCATAAACAGTAGGTAGAGACATACATCACAAACATCCTTTTGCGTTGGAAAAGAAGCTGCCCTGGGAACAGGGCTGTGGGTGCCATCCTGAACTCTCCCCCACAGCTAGAGGTAGGTAGGTGGTAAATGCCAGAGAGTCATTGCCAGACAGGAGAACCTTCTATAGGATTCTAAGGAGGATAGTGAGACTTTTATCTGCAAGCATCATGTATATACTGAAGGTAACTAAAAATGAAAATGTCACTTTCTGATCCATGTTACAACTGAATATAACATTCTATAACAGAGTTTCCTGGCTCTTATATGATTATAGACCTTAAATGATGATACAAAATAGCCAGGTGTGGCAGTGAATGCCTGTAATCCCAGTACTTGGGAGGCTGAGACAGGAGGATCATAGGTTCGTAGCCAGACTCCTCAACTTAGCAAAACCCTGTTTCCAAATAATAAATAAGATAGGGTTGGGGGTATAGCCCAGAGATAGAAGGCACCTGGGTTCTATCTCCAGTACCACCAAAAAAAACCCATATACATATATATATGTAACATATATATATTATATATTATATATTATATATTATATATTATATAATATATTTTACATATATTACATATAAATATATATGTAATATATATTTTACATATATTTATAATATCAAAGATTTAACTTGAGATCAGGAGGATGCGATAGAACTCATTGGCCTAATATAATATGTTATCAGATAACAAATATATGTTCTCCAATTAAATGAGAAATCTCAAAATATAAATATGGAACAGAGTTTAAGTAGCCAAGTTTACACCCAGGCTAAGACTATCTACATTCTGCTGAGTGAAATCTTCGTGACTCTCCTATTCTAGCAGGTTACAGTCTAACAAGGTTGGCTTGAAGTACGTATTTGCTTTTTTAAATATACTTTTATCGGTGCATTATAATTACACATCATAATGAGGCTTAGAGCGATGGGAACATTCATGCACACGGCACTTGGTAGTATTTACTTTCTCATGGCGGTCCAGCAACCCGAATCTTAGTCTGTATTGATCTTGGAAATCTGATGGCACACACAAATACTTCATGTGACATCAGCAGAGACAAGAATTGAGCGGAATGACCAACCGATGTACAAAGTCAACACCAAGCACGTTTCAATCTGTCCAGGGACACGTAGCTGCTAAGTCTGCATGGTGACTTTTCTGCCCCGTTGCTCTGTCCTACAGACAAATATACATTTATAGGTTGTTTTCATGCCTCCTTCAATAAACTCTGCCAAATAAAATCCAAATGGGAAACAGTTCTAAGACATACTAGAGATGGGCAGCGCTCAGATATGATCTCCTGTGCATTAATAGCAGAACAAAGACGGAAAGGGGGAAAAACAGAAACCTTTTCCGATGCTTGCTTTCATTTATATCTGCTCAGATATTTACTTAGTCCTTCAATATACTAGTGTTAGCACTACACACAAGGATTTATGAATTCCATGGGATGAATTCTTGGAAGTAATAACACCACCACCAAGCTCTCGAGAAACTCCATATAGAAACTCCGAGAGCAAAGAAAACTGCCCCACTCCCCCTGCAAGGCATTCCATGGTGCGGTTCTGCCGGCGGGACATTAATGAGGACAGGTCCAGACTTCTGTTCTACTTTAGAATTCAGTGACAGTTTGATTGTGGGTGCAACCTTTTCTGCTACTATTGGGATGTGAGTTGTGAGCCGAATTAATGAGCAGAAAGAGAGCTTTGAGCCTGTTGTACGTGTTTCAATGTTTCCGCATTTTATTTCCATTGGTATATTGTATTCTTGTAGCTTGATCCAAAATTCATTTACATTTTTTTACACTAAGATAATTTGGATGAGCAATAGATTTGTAAAACATGGCACACCAATTACTCCCCAGTCACACATGGACTCGGTAAGGTGTGCTCTTTAGAAACCTTTACTGATAAAATCCCTCTTTCTTTATCCTGTCATTAAACCCCATCACACTCCTCTTTGCTCACTCCTCCTCTGTTGTCTCTCACTAAACACGGAGGATGCTTTCTATTTCTTGCTGCAAGTTAATGCTATTTATATTTTAGAAATGCCAGATTCCTTCGCAAGTCACTGGAGACCCAGTGGCAAGAATGAATTACCCTGAACTGTCTGTCTCTCTACTGACAGGTCTGCCTGAAAAGCAGCTTGCCTGAAGCGGAATTCATTGTTATTTCACTATCTGAGAGCCAGCAAGAGACAGTTTTACAAATTTCTAACATAAGGCATAAAATGAAATTCAACAGAAACTGATCTTTCCTTTTTTTTTAATTCCCGGCTTTGACCAAATTAGCAGGGACTGACATATTTTGAATCGCTTAGTGTATGTACTGTTGTATTTCTCTGAAACTTAATCTTATAACCATTGCTCTAGGGAGAAAGATATTAAAGTTTATTGGCAAACACGTTTCCTCTGATTTCCTAAAATAGAATGATGAATTAAGGCTTACCACATATATTAACATTTAGTATTTGGTATAGTTTTCACCTTTTATGTCCAAATAGTGATTTGTATCCTATAGCAACCACTTATAATACATGTGCACATGTTATAAAATTTAAAAACTCATCTTTTGACTTATTTCATGTATTAATACACACACACACACACACACACACGCACACGCACGCACGTACCAGACATGCACATTTTTTTCCCCTAGAGATTTTGTTTCTTTTTTTAGCTTTTATTTAGTTGCTGAGATTTTCTATCTTTAAATTCATTGTGATCCCGTTTTCCTTTACATTCCTAACATCAGGGGTGTAACTGCTTTAAAAAAATCCTACTCTACACATCACTATATCTAGGTCATTTCTATTGATTTCCTCTCTCTTTAGCATGGGCCACATTTTTGTGTTTCTATGTAAACCTGAGAATTTTTTTTATTCTGGATATCATAAATAATATATAGTAGATACCATCATTCTGTTATGGGCCACTAAATAATTGGTTTCCTTTGGGCAGACAGTTCATTTGACTGAACTCAAATTAAACACTGTCTCCTCTGAGATCAGAAATAGCTGAAATATCTCTTTAATATTTTTAGTCTTCGTTTTGCTGTTTTGAGTGTCATAGGCAATTCATGAATCACTGAGAGATGCAGGCAAAGTTAAAATGGGAATGTGGACTAATCTTCCATTGCTATCCCTCTCTCACTCTCTCTCTCTCTCTCTCTCTTTTTTCATGTGTTGTACTGGAGATTGAACCAGGGGTATTCTATTTCTAAGTGACAACCCCAGCTCTATTTTATTTATTTATATTTTTATTTTGAAACAGGGTCTTGCTAAGTTGCTGAGGCTGACTGCAAACCTATGATCCTCCTGTCTCAGCCTCCCAAGTACTGGGATTACAGGCATGGGCCACCACGCCCGGTCCATTGCTCTCTCTCCTCATCACAGTCCAGCTGTTGGAGTAGCTTACATTCTGTTGTCTGATTCTTTCAGATGGAATCAATTCCTGGGAACATACAGCCTACCAAGCTTGGATCATGAAGAATCAGAAAACCTGAGCAGACCAGCAACAAGCCAACTTCACTGGTATGTTCTACCACCATCTACAGAAGAATTTATAGCAACTTAAATTATTCCAAAAAGGTCAAAGAGAAAGAACGTTTTCACACTTATTCCTTGAGGCCAGCATTACCCTGATACCAAAAGCAGACAAGGACACAATGAAGGAAGGAAGGAAGGAAGGAAGGAAGGAAGGAAGGAAGGAAGGAATGAAGGGAGGGATAAAGGGAGGGAGGGAGGAAGGGAAGGAGGGAGGAAAGGAGGGGTAAGGAGAGAGAGAGAGAAAGAGAGAGAGAGATAGAAAGAAAGAAAAAAGAAAGAGAGAGAGAAAGAAAGAAAGAAAGAAAGAAAGAAAGAAAGAAAGAAAGAGAAAGAAACCAAGCATGTGCCACCGGGCGTGGTGGCACATGCCTGTAATCCCAGTACTTGGGCAGCTGAGACAGGAGGATCATAGGTATGCAGCCAGCCTCAGCAACTTAGCAAGACCCTGTTTCAAAATAAAAATATAAATAAATAAAATAGAGCTGGGGTTGTCGCTTAGAAATAGAATACCCCTGGTTCAATCTCCAGTACCACACACGAAAATTGGCCAATAACCTTGATGAACATAGCTACCAAAACCCTCAAGAAGATACTAGCAACAATATAATAAAAAGATTACTCACTCTGACCAACTGGGATTCATCCCAGGATACACGGATGGCTCGCCCTCAGGTGCAAAGGCATACAAGCAGGATACACTTTTTGCTATTTCTTTCTTTCAAGTGTTGACTCCTGTCCAGTTTCTTCATTGACTTCAGAGTTCTATTTAGTATTTTGTTAGAGCTTATATTTGTTATTCAAAGAGAAGTTGGCCTATGACAGACAAGCTGTTCTACCACATTAGGGTTATTTAGAATTTTCTTTAATGACATTCTTCTTCTGATCGATTCAGTTTTGGGAAAGTAGAAAATATCGTTATCTCATCCTTTTGAAAATATTTGCCCTTTATTTTCTTTAAGACTACCAAAGATGTCATTTTATGGTGTTCTTCCTTCCATTTTTAATGACACAGCAATTCTGTGTCACATTTTAAGTGTCCATCTTTTCTCACTGGATATATTCACAATTATTATATCATATAGTTTCATTATAATGGGCTCATGTTGATTTTTTTTTAATTTGCATGGATTGGAGTTGTTGAATATGTGATTTCCTTTTCAGTTATGGACAGTTCTCACACATGATCTCTGCAAATCCTGCCTCTGCCAGTTCTCCTTCTCAGGTCTAAAAAAATCTAAAAAGATCTCAAATATGGTATGTTAACTTTGTCTTCTTTTTAAAATAGTTTAAATATTTAAAAATACTTTATTAGTGTATTGAAATTATACATCATAGTGAGATTCAATGTGATAAAAATATACATGCACATATACATACAGTTCCTATATGTTGGGGACTTGGTCCTATGCTTTTTCCTAGTAATTGCAAAGTTTTTGTTCTAATTA
Organism: Glis glis; assembly: GCA_004027185.1. NCBI lineage: Eukaryota > Metazoa > Chordata > Mammalia > Rodentia > Gliridae > Glis > Glis glis. Next base: position 11,366 of record PVJS01038358.1, read on the forward strand.
CTAGGTGTTCAACCCATCTAATTTTATTTCCCAGAACCATTTGTTGAAAAGGCTTTTCCTCCACCATATGTCGATTCTTAAATTTCCTTTCAAATTTTCTACCATGTCATCTTATTTTTGTCATTTTAAAAATTTCCTCTGATTACTCATCCTGTCCTCTTATATGTATTCTATGTCTAGAGTTATTTTTTAAGTTTTTTTAATGTGCTTTTATTGGTGCATTATAGTCTCATATCACAACGAAAATCAAGATGACAGTAACACACATGCGCACAGCACTTGGTGCACCCCTGCCTCCCCTCCCCCCAATACACAGTACTGAGATTGACATTGGTATATTCTCATGTGTACATATGGTTGATGGTAGTAATTCCATTAATGAACTTCATCCTTCCCCTTTCCCCTTCCCTTAGACACCTTCCCTTAGACCCCTTCCCTGGCTCCACTGAGGCTTCTCCACTATTGTCTGGAGTCCCTTTTGTATCCTCATTACTCCCTAGCTTGTGCATATTAGAGGAAACATATGGCTAAAATTTGTTTACAATTTTTGCATCTATGTTCATCAATGATATAGATCTGTAATTTTCTTTTCTTGAGGTATCTTTATTTGGCTTTGGTATTAATATGATGCTGGCCTCGTAGAAGGACTTTGGAAGAATTTCATCTCTTTCAATTTCACGGAATAACTTGTGAAGTATTGGGTTTAGTTCTTCTGTAAAGGTTTTGTAGAATTCAGCTGGAAAACCATCTGGACCTGGGCTTTTCTTTGATGGCAGACTTTTTTTGCTGTTTCTATCTCTGTGCTTGCTATTGGTTGATTCAGATTTTCTATGTCCTCTTGGTTCAATTTAGGTAGGTTGTATGTGTCTAGAAATCTGTTGATTTCTTCTGTGTTTTCCAGTTTATTGGAATATAAGTTTTCAAAGTAGTTTCTGATAATCCTTTGGATTTCTCCACTATCTATGGTGATGTCTCCTTTTTCATTTCTGATTTTAGTAATTTGGGTTGATTCTCTCCTTCTTTTGGTTAGGTTAGCTAGTGGTTTGTCAATCTTGTTAATCTTTTCAAAGAACCAACTTTTTATTTTGTTGATCCTTTGTATTGTTTTTTATTCTCTATTTCATTGATTTCTGCTCTGATTTTAGTTATCTCCTGTCTTCGACTGGCTTTGGGCTTTGACTGTTCCTGTTTTTCTAGGTCCTTGAGGTGTTTCATTAGGTTGTTTATTTGGTGACTTTCTGTTTTTCTTATGTGGGCACTCAGTGCTATAAATTTTCCTCTTAGCGCCCCAGTGCCCCAGAGGCAGATCTCCCCAGTGCCCGAGTTCCCTGGTGCGCCGCAGAGGCCGAGCTCCCAGGTGCCCCAGTGTCCCAGTGGCTGAGCACCCCAGCTCCAGAGTGCCCTGGAGGCCTGCCACGAGCTCGTCTCTGAGCATGGGGTTGTCCCAGTGCCAGATTGTCCCAGTGGCAGATTGTCCCAGCAGCCAATCATGAGCTCGCCTCAGTGACTATCCCACCATAAGTTCGTCCCAGCACCGATCAACCTAGTAGCCAAACCAAAGGAAGATGCCGAGACAACAGAAACAAAAAATTCGAGAATACCGAAACTCCAAAAATCGAGAATGAGGAACAGCGAGGAAACAAGAAACTTTCACAGTGCAACAACAAGCAAGATTACTGATACTGATCTGCCGGAAATGCAAGATAGAGAATTCCAAATTCTGATCTTCATAATGAAGAAAGGCCTCAAAGAAAGCATGCAGGAGATGAGAGAGGAAAATGAGGCTCTAAGAAAGAACCAGAAAGAAACCTTGAATGAAATAAAGGAGTCAATAAATGAATTCAAGACCGCAATAGAAACCAACACTGGCAGGCTCGACCACATGGTAAACAGGGTACCACTACTGGAAGACAATTCATTCCAAACTGAAAACAGTCAAGGATGTACACAGGACACTACAACAACACACCCTAGCCATCCAGGAAATATGTCTAGAGTTATGATAATCTATGTTGATTGTGTTTTAAATTTCAATTTTACATTTTTTCAATGTTCAGCATTCAACTGGGTCCTTTTTGTTCTATTTGGTCATTTTGTAAGTTAGTACAAAAATGGGTTCCTGTTTCAAACCATTTACATTCATAAATACACATTAACACACAATTTAATAAGGACTTCACATCAAAAACTACAAACTACATAATAAACAATTCATTATATATTTATTATACATTTGGAAAGATTTGGGGAGTAAGAAAATAACATTGGCTATAAATAAAAATGATATTCTGATTTATATCAAAATTAATAACTTCTATTTATTAAAAACATAAAAAGCTTCAATTTAGTTAAAGTGGGAGAAGATATTTATCTACACACAATACCACAATAGGTACAACTGAGAAAATGTTAGCATTAATAAGTGAAGATAAATACTTCAAATTAATACAAAAAATCACAAAAATGCAATAAAAATGTGAGCCAGATTTACATAGTAACATGTCACAAAAAGTAAAACATATACAAGAAAGAATATAAAGAACATTTTCAATAGTATTGGTGATTAGGGACTTAACAAACAAGTATCACCCCAATGAGATCCCATTCAATTTGTATTGATTTTAACCTGAAAATTGTAAGTATTAAAGACAATATGGAAAAATGTGGTGTTATCTATATTACAATCTGGTGAAATTTTTGTACATATAATACAGAACAAAATTTGACATAATCAAATATTTTTATTCAATATGAGATATCAACTTTACTCTTGGTAGTATATTCAAAGAAACCATTGCACATGAAAAGAACAGAAATTTGCAAGAAACACTTGTGGTTGCCAAAAGAAAAATTTCTGAAAATTCTTTGACAGAATAGTGGATTAAATGTGGTATTTTAATAAATAGAAAAATCTTAGTAAAATAGTTTTTATATAGAAATACTGTAGGAAAAAGTAACAATGAAAATGAAGGATTATGTATCTGAATTATACATATATTAATATATATTTGACAAACAGATGGTGGACAAATACATATAGATATAGACATAGACATAATCTTAGATATGGATATATTTCATAACATATGGACAGATGACTCAGTGTGAGAAATGTGAGGTTAAAATACATAGATGTACATATATAGATATATTTTTACCACATATGTAGTATATAAAATATATAGACTATAAGATAGATTATGTATCAAACTTATTTTTTTTTCTACTTAACAAACACTAATCTCTTTTTAGGTCATTGATGTCTTGTAATAAATTGTTTGGGGCTCATTTTAGCATGTCATTTGTCTGAAACATTTTAAAAATTTTCATGTTGCCAGGTTGTAGCTAATACATAAAATAGCTAAATTTACCTTTTCTTTGTCATGTGTTTGATATATACATATATTTCTTTTAAATTAGAACATCATTTTTCTTAACATTAATAAATTATATATTCTAGTATGTAAAATGTTAGAGTATGGCTTGCTTACATTAAAATTACAAAAAAATTTGATCTCAGAATTTTAGTCCTAAACATAACTCAAACCAATTCTAAAGTGAGAAGGTTCAAGTAGTACAATGGCTGTTAAGAATTATCTTGGATTTATTAATATTATACATATAGGCTAAAATCTTCTATTTTATATGTATACTCTTTTTTCTTGGACTTCTTTATATATTCAAAATGTAATTGAGATTGGATATTATTTCTGATCTTAAGTTATCCAGGTATTTTTAAAGGTATATTCTTAGAGTCAATGAAAAAAATTAGGAAGGTTATCTTCATGTAACACAAGAAATGAAAGTATATAGTATCTCAATATGGACTATAATTTAGTATTAAGTTGTAAATGTAGGAGAAAAATTATCTAAAATAATTCATTTTTAAATGTTACTACTTTGCAATATCTATTTTACCTTGACTGCTTTTTCTTATTTATTTCCTCAGAATAAATCATATACTAGATTCCTAGGTAGAGAAACAATTAGAAAGACTCAGAAAGTTTTGGGCATTAAGAATTATTTCCAAAAATGAATATTTTGATGAAATAAAGTTGAAGGATTCAGAAATATGTGGGCAAAGTTTTCTTCCATATACAAGGGGTATAAAATTCAAGGAAAATATATTTGCTGAAGTTAATTTTTTTCCAAATCCAGCATTTGAAAATCAGTTAAAGTATTTATTGAACCTAGAAATGCCAAGAACAATTTAAATATTTAATATATGTCACATATAATCATATAATGTATGATTATAGCCTTAGTCATTGGTATATAAATATGTATATTTATTATGTTATTCCCAAACTATGTTACTAACTAAGATCCATTTCTTCCTGTTTATTATGTTTTGTTTTCCTCTTATTAACTGAATATAAATAATTTTATTACCCAATATTGCATACTTAAGTTAATTTAAAAGAATTAATAGTATATTACAACTAGAATACTTTGATTACATTACTTATCTCCTTAAATGACCAAGGTAGTCACAAATTCAAATCTTTGAATTTCACATCTTTGTGAAGTCAGGTGATCAAAATTTTCTAATTTGAGTATTTTGCTTTTTGACATGCCTAGTAATTATCACATTATAATCTAATTTTAGCATTCAAATTGAAAACCACTTAGAAGAAAATGTCATTTTTGGAAGCTTTGTATTTATTACAGTCCTGACAGTAAAAAAAAAAAAAAAAAATGTTTGTGCTACCCCGTGATGACCTAATAAGTTGTTTGTTTAATCTCTTTTGCTGAAAAAAAATATTTAAGGTGGATTACAGAAAAGTAAACAAGCTAATATAAATTTTAAATATTTGGGAGAAAAATATTTAAAATGTAGAGAAAATTTTGAACTAAAACATTACAAAAAATGTTCTCCAATTTGTAGAAAGTATTCTACGAGACACTTCATCTGATGGTGCAAGTCACACACATGCACACACAAACACGTACACACATGTATTTTTCCTGAAATGGGTAAATCTGAGAAATATTGTAAACTCTGTCTCTTAGAGGTATCTCAGAAGGTTCTGAAAACTCCCTCAATAAAAATAAAATGCCAGAAAAACCAAAGATCATGTTCAACTTCATTTAATCCAGTTTCCCATCTAATTACACAGTAGAGAATTTTGGTCTTGAGTAGGAACTACTGTTATACCTAGAATTTTCTGACCCACTGTGATATATGGAGCTGGAGAAATTTATGGATATTGCTAATTATTTGGCTCTCTACTCTGCTATACCCAGTATCAAAGGGAGAGATGATTGATTAAATAACATATGGTGTTAGTGCCATAAAAGGAGACTTTAGGAAACTCTTTTACAAAAGAGGAGCTATGTCAGTGTAGTTCTTGTACCACATAAATGTGGTTGGAACCTATTGAAATATTGCACTTCTCAATTATTTAGAGTTGAATGGGTAGCATAGGTAAAAAATACATAGTTGGGCTATTATAGTCAATTACTGTACAAATAATATAGTCAATTTAACTTGTAGAAATTAATTACTCATGGGAATATTTTTCCTGTTTCTTTGCCTTAATGAACAGGTAGTACATGCTTATTCATGATCTGCAAAAATGCATGAAAGTCAAAGAAATGAAATGAAAAGCACTTGATTGCTTCTCTGCCTTTTGGCTAAGGTCAAGGGAAAACCACCTGAACATTTACCACATAGATGAATATGTTTATGAGCATCACTGAGAGTGGTTATGTATGAATATGTATGGATATGCAAATACACAACCTCAGTGACCAACCTTTTACATGCAAATTCTAGACATTTTCCTGTGAATATTTACACAAAAAGGCTTTTGAAAAAAATCCAAGAAGACCTTAATAAGTAGGGTCCATATGATATTCGTGGGTCAGAAAAATCAACATAACACAGATGTCAATTCTCCCACAAACCGATCTATAGTTGCAAGGAAATCCCTACCACATTGCAGTAAGATTTCTGGTAGGCATAAGTAGGCTTATTCTATAATTTCTATGGAATTTTTTCTATTCTAAAATTTCTATGGAATTTTCTCTATTCTAAAATTTCTATTCACAGGTCCCAGAATAACTAAAACAATTTCCAAAGACTATGGTAGGAAAACTAACTTTACCCTATGTGAAGGTGTTATACAGCTTTAATAATCAAAATGTGTACTTTTGGCAAAGTCATAGACCCACAGATCAAAGGAAGGGGATAGAGAGCCCAGAAGTATCTTCCCACAAACATGATCAGTTGGTTTTTGACAAAGGTTTAAAACAATTCAATGGCAGAATGAGAACATGTTCAACAGATGGTACTGGAAAAATGAGGCATCCATAAACCAAAAAGAAATGAGCTTCAACCTAACCCTTACACTTAAAAGTGAACTCAGAAGGTATTATAAACTAAATGTAAAACTATAAAACATTTTTATACATATATATATATATATAAATATCCAGGCGTGGTAGTGCATGCCTGTAATTCCAGTTCTTGGGAGGCTGAGACAGGAGGATCGCAGGTTCCAGGACAGCCTCAGCAATTTTGTCGGACCTGAGCAATCTGGCAAGATGCTGTCTCAAAACAAAAAGAGCTGGGGATGTAGATCAGAAGTAGAATGCCCATGGTACCAAAAAAAAAGAAAGAAAGAAATATTTAGGAAAACACTTTTGATAAAGAGTTCTTATAACTGATGCCAAAAGCAAAGTACGGCTCACAAAGAAATAAAAATTTTAAATTAGACCATCAAAACTAAAGCCTCTTTCTCTGTGAAAGCCTTGGAAATAGGAAGGAAAAGACAATCTGTAGCTGGGAAAGTGTATTTTCAAGCTACTTGTCTGGCAATGAACAAAGGATTAGCAACTAGAATATATAAAGAATTATCAAAATTCAACAGTAAAGAAACATTCCAATTCAAAACTGGGCAAAAGACATGAAGAGACATTTCACTGACAAAATATAAGGATGGCAAGTTAGAACACATAGAAAGATTTTCAACATAACTAGCTAGGAAACTGCCCACCTGAGATACCATTGCATATCTATTAGAACAGCTAAAAGAAATGATATTACCAGTTTCTGGTGTAGTAGTATAGAACCTGGATCACTCAGACAGACATTGCTTCTAGGACTATAAAATGTCCCAACCACCATGAAATTGTTTGGCTATTTTATATAAAACAAGATACAATTCAAATAAGACCAAATAAATTCATTTTGGGCACACATCCCAGAGAAATGAAAACATATTTTTATAGATAAAATAGATAAAATAGTATATTTTTATATATTTACTTCTAATAGCCAAACCCTGGAGATGGGTTTGGCTATTAGAACAAGTCCCAACAGATGAAAAATTAAACTTCAACATACACACCCTTGGATGTTATCCAGCAGCACAAAAGGATAATCTGGATAAATATCCAGGGAATTATGCTGTGTGAATGAAAATAGTCAACTCCAAAATGTTACCTGCCGTATGGCCCGAGGGCAGTGGACATAGTTACCAAGATGTTATACAGAGAATCCTTGTTGTGATAGAATTATTTAGTGTCTGGCCTGCAGTGGTAGATGCAGAAACTCATAGGTAGAACTAAACCTGTAAAAGTACACACATGCATACACACACACACACACACACACACACACACACATTTGGATACTGTGAATAAGATGGATAGATTGTGTCAATGTATCAACTCAATGTATTGTACCTCAGTACAATGTATTATATTGTACTGATACATAAATATATTGTATTGTCCATTGATACTGTGTGTTGTATCAATGCCAATGGCTGTAACATTGTACCATCATCTTGCAAAACTGTCTAAGATGGAGAAAAGATTTCTGTTTGCTACATGTGACTCTACAATTATACGGCTATATACGGCTAAAATTTTCAATTAGAAAATGCAGCTGTTCCTGTTTTTCAAGATCCTTGAGGTGTGTTGTTAGGTTATTTATTTGGATGTTTTCTGTTTTTCTTATGTGGGCACTCAGTGCTATAAATTTTCCTCTTAACACCGCTTTCAGGGTGTCCCACAGATTTTGGTATGTCGTGTCTCTATTTTCATTTAATTCCAGGAATTTTTTTATTTCTCC
>PVJS01038359.1:0-19447 GCA_004027185.1 Glis glis
TTTTTGCGGTACCGGGGATTGAACCCAGGGGCGTTCTACCTCCGCGCTACATCCCCGGCCCTATTTTTTTATACTTTATTTTGAAACCGGGTCTCACAAAGTTGCGGAGGGCCTCACTAAGTAGAGAGAGAGAGACAGACAGGGAGAGAGAGAGAGAGAGAGAGCTGAGGCTGGCCGCGAACCCGGATCCTCCGATCTCCGCCTCCCAAAGTACTGGGATTACAAGCGTGCGCCACCACGCCCGGCTTTCAAAGTAGTTTCTGATTATACTCTGGATTTCCGTGCTGTCAGTGGTAATATTCCCATTTTCATCTCTAATTAGTAATTTGGATTGATTCTCTCTTTCTTTTGGTTAGGTTGGCTAGTAGTTTGTCTATCTTGTTTATTTTTTCAAGGAACCAGCTTTTGGTTTTGTTGATTTTTTTGTATTTTTTTTTATTCTCTACTTCGTTGATTTCTGCTCTGATTTTAATAATTTCCTGTCTTCTACTAGCTTTGGGGTTAGACTGTTCCTGTTTTTCAAGGGTTTTGAGGTGTGTCATTAGGTTATTTATTTGATGATTTTGTGTTCTTCTTATGTGGGCACTCAGTGCTATGAGTTTTCCTCATAATACTGCCTTCAGGTGTCCCAGAGATTTTGATATGTTGTGTCTCTGTTTTCATTTGTTTCTAGGAATTTCTTAATTTCTCCCCTTATTTCTTCTCTGACCCATTCCTCATTCAGCAGTGTGGTATTCAGTCACCACATGTTTATGAGGTTTCTCTGGGTCTTCTTATAGTTGATTTCTAGTTTCATTCCATTATGGTCTGAAAAGACGCAGGGGATTATGTCACATTTTTTGAACTTGCTACTACTCACTTTGTGGCCTAGAATATGGTCTATTTTAGAGAAAGTTCCATGAGCAGCTGAAAAAAATGTGAATTCAGCTGTAGTTGGGTGGAATATTCTGTATGTGTCTACTAGGTCCATTTGGTTTATGGTGTTCCTTAGGTGTGAGGCATCTTTACTGACCTTTTGTCTTGAAGATCGATCTAGTGGTTTGAGAGGTGTGTTGAAGTCTCCCAATATTATTGTATTGGGATCTATGTGTGATTTAATGTCACGAAGGGTTTCTCTTATGAAAGTGGCTGCACCTATGTTTGGGGCATAAATGTTGGCTTTTGTTATATCCTCTTGCTGGATTGTTCTTTTTACCAGTAAGGAATGACCTTCTTTGTCTCTTCTGATAAGTTTAGGTATGAAGTCTAATTTGTCTGATATCTTAATTGCTACTCCTGCTTGTTTTTGAGTACCATTAGCGTGGATTATCTTGCTCTGCCCCTTCACCTTTAGTTTGTGCGCATCTTTATTTTTAAGGTGTGTTTCTTGCAGGCAGCATATAGATGGATTGTGATTTTTAATCCATTTTGCCACCTTATGTCTTTTGATTGGGGAGTTGAGGCCATTTATATTCAGCGTGATTATTGAGAGATGGGTTTCCATTCCTAACATTTTGAGATTTAATTTCTGTTTGAGGTAGTGTTTGTTCTTTGCCTAGTTGTTTGTTTGATGGAAATCACTGTTTCTCTGGTTCTGGCACTTCCTTATTTTTTCTTCTTTGTAATTAATCTCTTTGAACATTTTCTCTAGTGCTGGTTTGGAAGACATAAAGTCTTTCAGCTTCTGTTTGTCATGGAAGGTTTTTATTTCTCCATCAAATTTGATAGATATCTTTGCTGGGTAGACAAATCTTGGCTGGAGGTTGTTTTCTTTCAGAGTTTGGAATATGTCGCTGCAGGCCTTCCTGGCTTTCATGATTTGATTTGGAAGGTCGGGGGTGATTCTGATTGGTTTGCCTCTGAATGTTACTTGCTCTTTTGCTCTCGCTGCCTTTAAGATTCTCTCCTTGGCCTCTACATTAGTCAGTTTGATTATTATGTGGCATGGTGAACCTCTTCTCTGATCCTGTCTATAGGGGGTTCTATATGTTTCCTGTACCTGTGTATCGACCTCTCTTTCTATGTTTGGAAAATTTTCTAATATTACTTCTCTAAATAGATTATTGATTCCTTTAGTTTCAGCTTCTAATCCCTCTTCTATGCCTATTATTCTTATGTTTGCTCTTTTAAGACTGGCTGAGATCTCTTCAATGCCCAATTCATGCTGTCGAATTGTTTTTTTCTAATTTATATACTATATGTTCATTTTTGGAGAGGTCATCTTCTAAGAGTGAGATTCTGTTTTCCATGTGGTCTAGTCTATTGTTGATGGTCTGTATTGATGCCTTCATTTCAATTATTGCATCCTTCACTTCCTTCAGAGCTTCTTTTTGATTTCTGCTTATTTGCTCCTTCATTTCTATCAGGCTCTCTCTGAATTCTTTTCAGAAATCCTGTATCATTTCCTCTGTTGAAGTTCTGAATTGTCCTTCTGGCAATCTTTGCACTTCTGAGTTGGCGGGTTCTGTTGTTGTGAGATTGTGGGGGCTCATTGTTTCTTATTCTTTCTCATATTTTCTTATTCTGGGTGTAGACAGTTGGTACCAGGTGAGCCTTAAAGGTTAGTGGCCTTTACTGAGTGATTATTCTCACTTGTTTGGTGTAATGTCCATTTGCAGGCCCAGTTCTTGGTCTCCTTCAGTGATTAGGACCCTTGCCTGGTGTCTCTCACTACCTGTGCATGGGACCAGTGCTGTTGTTGCCCCTCTCTCTGCAAGCGTGGGTCTCCACGGTCTCCACTTGGGCTGTCCCTATGTCTCTCTCTGTCTACACCTATGGTAGGAGGCACCAGCAGGGGGCCGCAGGCTTGTGTCTCTCTTTGCCTACAGTAGCAGTGGTTGTTGCTTTGCCCCGATTCTGTGTAAACACGGAACTACACGTTTTCCACAGAGAGGGCTGGTTTGGTCCAATTTTTCCCAGGTACCACAGCTGTATGTCCTGTGGCTATCCCTGGGGACTCTATAAGGGTGCTGCAACCCCCGGGTTGCAAGTCTGTCCCACCCAAATGTCACCAGGGATTGTCTGCTTATCCACGCGTCTACCGTGTCCCACAGCAGACCCCACTCTCGCCTCCTCCGGGGCAATCTGCACTGTCTCAGACCCCGTAAGTCCCTGTGGCCACACTGGGTGGTCTCCCCCTGGGGCGGCTCGTTGACTTATGGTCTCATTGAATGCTGCTCTTAATCTCTGGGGTGGGGGGTGGGCTCAGCTGCTGCCGCAGGTTCTGGTCAGGCCTCCGGGTCCTGGGGACTCTGCCAAGTGTGGATCGAACTGCTGCTCGCTTTTGTCACTGATGCTCTGCAGTGCTGGTTTTAGCAGAGCTCCCTGGCTTTGTTGGTGGCCTGCACAAGCCTCAATGCCGGTACTCGTTGGCGCAGTTTGACCAAGATGGCACTGCTGCCACTTCTGCCAATGCAACAGTTCAGGTCTGTGCCGCCTGTGGAGCGAGTCCCTACTCACCTTCACTGCTGCTATTCTGCTGCTGGGTTCACAACAGGTCACTGGCGTCTCCATTGGTCTTGTGTGGAAGCCACAATGCTGGTAGCCGCCGGTAAAGTCTTGCCGAGATGGCGCCACTGCAGCCGCTGTAGCTGCCACCGTTTGGTCTCTCAAGTCCAATCTGTTTTCATATAGTGAAACATCTTTGCATTTTGGGAATAAATTCCAATTGATCATAATGTATAATCCTTTTAACATGCTGCTGAATTTAGTTTGCTAGTATTTTTTGAGAATTTTTGAGTCAATATTCAGAAGAGATATTAGTCTATAGTTTCCTTTTCTTGTAGTATCTTTGTCTGGCTTCAATATCACAGTAATGCTGGCCTTATAGAATGATCTAGAAGGTGTTTGCTCCTCTTCAATTTTTTTAGAAAAGCTTGAGAAGGATTGGTGCTAGTTATTCTTTAATGTTTGGTAAAATTCACACATGAAGCTATCAGGTCCAGGGCTTCTCTCTATTGGAAAAAAAGATTACTGATTCAATTTCCTTAATAGTTATAGATCTATTCAGATTTCCTGTTTCTTCATGATTCAGCCTACATAGGTTATGTGTCTCTAGGAATGTGTCCATTTCATCCAGATTACACAATTTGATGCCCATTATGGTAAGTACAGCCACCTTACCTTTGGTGGTTGAGAGTTGCTGCTTGGCCCCTGCCAGTCTGGGATGCAGTTATACCCATTGCATTTAAGTCTCCCAACTGAGTGTCTGTGGCTTGCATTGAAAGAGCTGTCATAGAGAGAAGAGCAAAGACAGAGCCCTTCAAGGATACTAGCACACCCAACACAAATCTATTTCTTAAAGTATTGGTGAAGGGCACATCTTCTGGACCCACCCCCTATAGAAAAGAAGGTCTTAATGGAAAATTCACCCTAGCATTTCAAGCTCTCTGAGCCTTTGAATCACTCATCCACAGAAAACCAAGGGATATCAGGCATTTCCAATTCATTCACAATAGGCCATCTTTTGTTCCATATTTCAGTCAACCAACCAAATAAACTATTATTACCTTCTTTTAACACTGTATGCTACTACATTAAATCTAGAATCTCTGCTTAATAGGCCCATATCAATAAATTCAGCCTGGTCTAATTGTACATTCCTTCTACCATTATCCCTACCCTTGAAACTCATTCCCATATATGTTCCCCAGACCTCTGCTTGCATGAATTATAATACTCAAGATGTTTCCTTGGAGTAGCACACTTCCTCACGAGTCACATGTGGGCCTGCTTAGACTTGCTTCTAGTTATATGTGAAAGTAGGTAGGGAGGGGGAGTATCAGCAGTGTCTTACTCTGTAACTACATCATCGAAGGTGATTACTGTTTTGATAGGCAATGCTGGATTAGTGCCCTCAGGGAAGGTTGGAAAGGCCAATTTCAGAGGATTGAGGTGGGGATGCTGATGCCACTGAAGGTGCCACTTCTTCTGGCAAAGTAAACCCATCAGAATGTAGAAATTCAATGTCCCCAGCCTTTTCAGGGTCCTCTCACATATCTCCATCCCCATTTATAAAATCCCATTCTTTTCCATAAAGTGTCCTCACTTTAACTGCAGACACCATTCAAGGCTAAAAGCAAAACTTGCAATCCCAGGATGAGGGCTTGTGCTTGGTTACTGGCAACTTCAGCTCTCTGACTACAAGAGCACACTGAGAAGGCTTTCAGTTGGTGATGCATACCTGGAACTTAGAAACTGAATCAATGAGTTTGCTTTTCTCCTTTATCAGGTTGTCCAGTGATGCCAGGAGCAACCAGCCAACATCATTACATTCCTTAGTTTTCCAGAAATGTTCAAAAGTATTATGCATAGAGCCACTAAACTGCTTGCCTCTCACAAAGGGCAAATTAGTAGCATTCAGTGCCTTCCTTTGCATGTATCTTTCAACAGTTTATGCCAAAGATTATCAGTACTCTCCATATTATCAGAAGGAGAGTCTTTGGCAACTTGACACTTAACCAGTTGGGAAAGCCAACTCCAGAAACCATAAACAAACTAAGGAACTTCATCCTTACAGTTCTGTTTCTCTAGAACCACTCGGGTACCATAATCTGTACTAGTCAAGGTTCTCTAGAGTGACAGAATTCATGGGATATGTATATTATAAAAGGGTATTTATCAAATTGGCTTATATTCAGAAGCTGTAGTCCTAAGTGGCCACCTACACCCAGAGAGCCAGAGGAACCAACAGCTGCTTTGAGGATCTAAGAAGCTGGATCCTCAGAACAGGAGGGATGGATGATGCAGTCCCAGTCCAAGTGGCAAAGGCCTGGAAACTCCCTGGAGAATCATTGGGGACAGTCCAGTTGGAGGAGTGAAGGAGTTAAAGTCTGATATCCTCAGGCAAGACTAGCAGCAGCAGAAACACCCACTCAGAAAGAATTAAGTTTACCTTCATGCTGCTTCCTCCTTCTGACCTCTGTTCCATCTGGGCGCCCAGCCTGTTGGACAGTGTGCCCACATTCAGGACAGGACTTCCTCCTAAATTTGCTGTTCCACATGCCAATCATCTCATCAACACCCTGAAGTCTCTTAATTCTAGGAGTTTCTCAGTCCATTTGAGTTGACAATCCAGATTAACCATCACAGTAGTGTAAATTGATAAAATTATTTTAGAAAAAACTGTTTAAATAATAAACTTTAATATGCATATGCTCTTTTACCCATCAATTCCATTCTTAGGTATAATCAGTGGAGAAACTCTTGCAAGTGTACCTAGAGACATGTATGAAAATGACTAGCAGCATGTAAGGGCAAAAGTTGGAAACAAACCACATGTAGATAGGAGGATCGCAAGTTCACAGCCAGCCTCAGCAACCTCGTGAGGCCCTCAGCAACTTAGTGAGACCCTGTTTCAAAATTTTAAAAAAACATAAAAATAGGGCTGGGGGTGTGGTTCGGAGGTAGAATGCCCCTGGGTTCAATCCTCAGTACCACAAAAAAAAGGAAAATATAAATGAATTATATCATATTTGTTTAGTAGAGTTATGAACATAAATGAACAGTTGCTATTTGTAACAACTTGGATGAATCTCAAAAACATAATGCGGAGCTTGAAATGTTAGACACAAAAGAATACATATGGTGTTTATTTATTTATATAAATTAAAAAATAATGAATATACTAAGACAAATTATCATACATTAACATAAAAATAATGAGTATATTACTTAGAGGCACAGATATATTTAATAAAGTTATAAGTAAAGCAAAGAAATAATAGAAAAATTTAGGATAGTGCTTACTCCAGGGGAGTGAGGCATCTACCTAGGAAAGGCACACAGAGTTATATGAAAAGATAATATCTTTTTAAGCAACATTATGGAACAGGGTTTTCATTTAATGTTTTTCTTTAAGTGTATATCTAAACTCATTTGTAAAGTAGATTTTATAATAAAATGTAAAGAAATTAAAATTAATACTAGCATTTATTTTTAAAATAATATGAAATAATACACAATATTGACTAATTTAAACTTTTATTTATTCTATAAATCTTACAATGGCAATAAATCTTTCCAAACTCCAAAGAAGGAGTCCTTGAAAGGCATATCTTGTGCTCAGATGGGAGCCCTTTGATTGGGACTCACCTGGAGCAAGTTTGATGGGAATTCTTAAGGAACTATTAAGAAGGGACATTTTATCTACAGGTCAGGTCATTTACTTAGGATCAGAGAGACCAAATTCAATAGGAAATACTTCACTAAACATAAACAGTAGATAGAACTGATAGAGCTGATTAGAATAAACCCAGGGCTGCTGGCCTTGTTCATTTTTGCACGTTTGACTTTGCTTTTACATAACTCTGGTTCTTTGTCCCAACCATATTCTCCTACCTCGTGCAGTTCCACCTGGACTACAAACTGACCTACTTAGCATAAGGAGGCAATGCAATGTAAATAGTAGGAGATTTCCATGCTGGAGGCAACTAATCTTGGCACTGAATCCTGGACCTACTGCCTAATGGCTGTTTGATCAATTTCTTATCTGGGAAATTGGTGTGATACTAATAATCCTTTTTATAGGTCAAATTAAATAATGAAGTAGAGACTGCAAATTAACATTTTGGTTTTTAGTCACTTTGCATTCACTTTTCTTTCTTTTAAAATTTCATCTTGTGACCAGTCCTGTTGGAAATGTAAATCCAAGTGCCCTGTGTGTTCCCTGATTGAAAGTCTAATGCTACACAACCAAATTATTTCTCCCAGGACCTTGATTCTTGTGTGGAGTTATTCATGGATGGAAAATACAGAGGTCATAGGCCCTGCTCCCACTTCCTCCCCTGCAAAAGACTTGATTTCTGTCAAATCCGAGGCAGGTGTTTCATTCTTATCATTGATTCTGTGAGCTTCCTCACATCATTCCAATATAGTGATTGTGCTTGTTAGAGTTAGTTTTGATGACTTGTGAAATTAAAGCCTAAGAGATAGAAGCACCAAGTACAATCTTTGCAGTATTTGTTGATATTATTTTTATGATTGAAATCTTCCCCAACAACATTTTTACTAGACTTTTTCTGGCCCTGTGAATGGGAACCAAGTAGCAAGGCCTAATTATCATAGAACGAATGGATACAATTTAGTTTCCAATTATAATAAATGGAGAAACCAGTCTGGACTCAAAATAACCCTGTTAAAATGCCAACATTCCACGATGGACACCCATAGACCAACCAACTGACAGTATCGTAGAGCAGTACAGACAACACATGCTAGAGTACAGAAAGTAATAGAGAGGGAGGGGAGACCATTAAAATATAAAAGAGGATCTTATTTGGACTTTGAAGAATTGCTAGGATTGGGATAAGTAGTGAGGAGAAGGGGACATTACAGGAAAGGGGTGGGAAGACAGCCTGAGTAGAGGCATACAGGGTATATTTGAAGACAATAAATTGACCATTTTGGCTGAAGTAGAAATATATAATAGGATAAGAGTACTGGATGATGTTTGGGAATGGTAAATTGGAAGTAATTTTAACAAGAGAATTCTAAAAATGATCAAGTTGCAAATATTTCTACAAAAAGAGACTTACTGCAGTATCATCATCTCTGGCCATTGGCAATATGAAATTTTAGCATATCCTAGATATAATTTGAAACTATGGAACCCTAGAGGGTTCTTGGTGGCCTGAGAGGAAACATTTTGGAACCCAGATATTCTTTGATAAAATTATGATTGAATCATAACTTGAAGTCATTCCAAAGAAGAGGTGTGGATAGAATGTTCAGAAAGGGGAACCTAAAACGGGGAAGTACCTTAGGCACTGATTGTACAAATTACATATGAATAATACCATGAATAAAAAAGGATTGAAAACAGCTAATAATTCCCAAGGATTTTTATTATTTACTTTCAAATAAGGACATGCTTTGATGCCCGGCACAAATGTCCACAAAATAAAACCTAATCACAGTATCTAAACAGATGCTTATCAGTCCCAGGAACTGCCAAAAAAAGCTATTAGGCCAGTGCTTTCTGTGGTGATGGTCTCCACCACCCTGCTATGAGATATGGCATTGTTCTGTCCATATTGGGCAGGACAGGTGGTGGTGGTGCTGGTGGGAGTTCCAATGAGCTGTCTGTAGTGGAGAAATCTGTTGATACACCTATTAGATATAGGATGTGTCTTGGTTAAATGCATTCCATTTGCTAATCAGGGACTCAAATAATATAAAAAGCAAATCCAGGCTCTGCTGGACCAGTACTGACAGCAACCATGGCAAAGCTTATTCTCCTCACAGGTGAGTTTGCAATCAGAAGTAGAGCCTTAATCTTACCTGATTTCTTTGCCTCTCAGGATCTGACAACCAAGAAGCAATCGTCTTTATATGACACCGCTATGCTTTTCCATTCTTCTTTCATCATTTCAAATGTCCTAGGGAGTTTTGGCGCATATGAATGTCTGACTCTTCTCTTAATGTCATTGTCTCTGGTAATACTTCTGCCTTGGTTAGTGCCACAGACATGGTCCTAAAAGAAAGGATAATTTTCTCCCAATGCTTGTCTTATTTTTTCATCTTTGGTTCAATCATTCCTTTTCTCCACTCATCCTCCTGCATCATGTCATTTTAATGGGTATTGTTTATTTTCATGCTTGTGTCCTTGGAGTAGTCCTTTCAGAGATGAAAAACTGCAGAAACTGAGATATATTGCAAGTTGTCTTCATTCTACTGTTTTCAGAGTTATTTCTCTTTTACCCTCTATGGTCCTACTGAGTTGATGATATACCATAAAAATGCCACTTAGAAATTCGATCATTCAAAGAGGTTGATTCAGTAGTTGTTCAGAGCCAACTCATAGCCAGAATTTTTGGTACCGGAGATTGAACCCAGGGGCATTCTACCTCTGAGCTATTTTATTTTTATTAGAAACAAGGTCTTGCTATGCTGCTGAGAACCTCACTAAGTTGCTGAGGCTGGCTTTGAACCTGTGATTCTCCTGTCTCAGCCTTCCAAGTACTGGGATTACAGGCATGCACCACCATGCCTAGCGCCAGAATTTATTAGTTTACCTAAAGCTGTGATTTAAAAACTTCTTAAAGCTTTCAAATGAAACCTCAAGCCAGTTTGTAAAACACTCATAGCAGAAGTACTGTAGCGAAGTCAGCAAGAAATATTTGGAGTCTCACATCACAGTTCCCATTCTTCTCTCCTCTTGCCAGGTGGTTCCAAAAGGAAAAAAAAAAAACTCCTGAGGCCCCAATAGATACTGAATTTCCTTCTGTAGAGGATGTTTTGTCTGTTGGAAGGCTGTACTCACCTTAGCTTAGGGAGGTAAGACATGTATGGATGTGCAGTCATTGAGCAAAATGAGTTTGAGGTAATTTCAGTCGGTATACCTTCCCTAGATAGTAGACTTTGGACTCAATAACACTTATTTCCATCAGAGAAGGTAGAAAAAGAGGGCACCATGGCCATTTTTTACTAAGGGCTGGATAAGTAAACCTGTTTTGGTGCATTCATTGAAAAGACTAGCCTTGGGCATAACCACTAAGTTTCACTTGGACCCTAACAATCTAGGCCTCAGAACTAGATTCTTCAGAATACAGAGGATACAGATAGTATTCTAAATAAATGCTTTTTCTTTCTCTCTAGGTCTGGCCCTTTTGCTGAATGTCCAGCTGGGTAAGTCATTGACTCTATTTTACTACTGACAAAATCTTTTGCTACCGTAAACCTCAAATTCCCATGAATTATTCATAATACATTGTCTGTTTAATATATGTGATTTAAAATATATTTTTCCTGTATTCCTTTTTTGAAAAAAATGCATCAAGAAATAAACCATATTCGGGAAAGAGTTGGGTTTGCTTTGGGGGGAGTGTACAGTTTGGGATTGGCTGTTACTACTATCCTCTTCAGCATGACCACTGAGAGTTATAAATGCATTCACGGTGTTTCCTAGGACAACTGAGTATCCTTTCTTAGAAGGCCTTTAAGCTTATCCAAGATCTCAAAATGATTCTATCAAAGTTAAAAATAGTCAACTGCAGGTCAGTGATTAGTTCCTAAGTTGGACCCTTTGGACTCATTGGCAAGTGTGTTGTTCATCCTAATCACCTCCATGCAGAGATCAGTTATCTGAGGCACAGGGAGGGAAACAAAGGGTCAAACCTCACAGCACAGTTCAGTGGCAGCTAAATCAGACCATTGTCCTACTCCTTCCTACTCACAGGTTCCGGCTATCAGCTGACATGCTACTTCAGCAATTGGGCCCAGTACCGTCCAGGCCTGGGGAGCTTCAAGCCTGACAACATTGACCCCTGCCTATGCACTCACCTGATCTATGCCTTTGCTGGGATAAAGAACAACGAGATCACCACCACCCAATGGAATGACGTGACTTTCTACCAAGCTTTCAATGGCCTGAAAAATAAGTAAGAGAAAAAGGAAGATATCTAATTTGATGCCTCCTAGGACAATAGTTTCCAAACATCAATGTTTCTTAAAATGTATCAATGGGTTTGGAGTGGGGACCAAGACAATGAATTTTGGTTTTTTATTATTTTAAAGATATGTTACTTGTGTACTGTAATTGTACATGATGGTGAGATTCATAGTGGTACATATATGCACATAACATTATTTAGTCTGTTTCTTTTCCCATATCTCCCTTTTCCCTCCCCCTCCTTCCTCCTCCTGGTCTTTTTAACTGCTCTACTGGTCTCTCTTCTAATTTTCATGAGGTCCCTTTTCTTTTCTTTTTTCTCTCTGCCTCCCACATGTGAGAGAAACCTTGCAGCCCTTTATTTTCTGAGTTTGGCTTAGCATGATTTTCCTTCAAATGACATAATTTTGTTCTTTATGGCTGAGTAAATCCCCATTGTGTCTATATGCTACATTTTCTTCATCCATTCATCTGTTGATAGACATCTGTTGGTTGGGCCCTAGGTTCACGTCACAGTACCACAAAACAAAGCAGAACACCAGTCCCATAATTTAGATTTCCTTAGGGGACCCTGAGCACATGTATAATGATAACAACACAAAGAATTTTTGTAAGCCGGGCATGGTGGTGCACTCTTGTAATCCCAGTACTGGAAGGCTGAGACAGGAGGATCGCAGGTTTGCAGACAGCCTCAGCTACTTAGTGAGGCCCTCCACAATTTAGTAAGACCCTGTTTCAAAATAAAGAATTTTTAAAAACAGGGCTGGGGGTATAGCTCAGAGGTAGAATGCCCCTGGGTTCAATCCCCAGTACTGCCCCCCCAA
The DNA here is from genome assembly GCA_004027185.1 of Glis glis. NCBI lineage: Eukaryota > Metazoa > Chordata > Mammalia > Rodentia > Gliridae > Glis > Glis glis. The sequence continues at coordinate 12,193 of PVJS01038359.1, forward strand.
AAAAAGAATTTTTGTAAAGAATGTTTTCAGTAGTGGAGGAAAATTGTTCTATAATTTTCCATATCATAGGAAGGAAAAACTGAAGAATATGAGCAGACCAAATACTAAAAACAGCAATGTTATTTTAAATAGAGGGTCTCATGAATTTTGAAATTTCTCTTTTTTATCTTTAAAGGAACAGCCAACTGAAAACTCTCCTAGCCGTTGGAGGCTGGAACTTTGGAACTGCCCCGTAAGTCCTCTAGGGAGAACCTGTTGTTCATTTGTTATTAAAAACAAGTTAGCCCAATGTGATTTCTGTCACTTTAGATGTCATAATCTAAGAGAGGGTATGAAGGATGTGCATTAAGTAAATACGTTAACTGAATAACTTACTTTCCCCAAACCTCAAAATTAAGTAGAAAATTTTTATTTCAATATTTTATTTAAGTAGAATATATTTTTTAATTTGGGTGGATATTCTAGGACTCCATCCACATAGGTTGAATTATCTGCTTCCCAAACAACTTCTTCTTAAAGTATTTTAAGATTACAAGCCCTGAGGAAGGTGCTGTACAGCTTCTGTCTAATTGCCTTGGGGAGAAAAAAAAAAAGAAAGTCATGCACATAAACAAGTAGACTTTTTTGACGAGATATGTTCTTGGGGGACTGTTTGGAGAGAGATCACAGAAAGCTGAGTTAGACAGATATTCAAAGCAACGGGCAATTTAGGAGAAAGATTAGAGTGGGGGGATGACAAAACAAAGGGAACGTTGAGCCAGGTGTGGTGGCACATACCTGTAACCCCAGAATTTGGGAGGCTGAGACAGGAGGATCACAGGTTTGAGGACAGCTTCAGGCACTTAGCGAGACCCTTAGCAATTTAGCTAGATCCTTTTAAAAATAAAAAGGGCTGTGGAAATAGCTCAAAGGTAGAATGCCCAGTATAAAAAAAATGTATAAAGGGAATGTTGAGATACCATAGCTGGGAAGAATAGTGATGAATAGTGATTACAAACCAGGAGTATGTTTTAATCTGGGGTCTTGGTGAAGGACTCTGGAATGGAGGAGTAAACTGCTTTTCTTTCAATGTGTTGGGAGCACAGAGGCCTTACCCTGTCTTCTCTGGTCCTCCCGCAGTTTCACCACTATGGTTTCCACTCCTGCGAACCGCCAGAAGTTCATTGCCTCTGTCATCAAATTCCTGCGTCAGTATGGGTTTGATGGACTGGACTTGGACTGGGAGTACCCTGGCTCTCGCGGGAGCCCTGCTCAGGACAAGCAGCTCTTCACTGTCCTGGTGCAGGTGAGAAAGGAAGCAATAGTCCTTAGCCCTAGATGATTCAAAGTCTGTTCTTTCCAAGGGGAATTGGGTGGTTGCAGAGTAAAACCAAACATGGATTTAGAATTACAGAATTTTAGCTTTGCAAAGATTCTTGGATCTGATGCATTCAATCAACAAGCATTTAATAACAATGAGAATATGTGCTATGTGCTAGACATTACATGCTGTTTTAAGAATCATAATTCATTTCATTTTTTAATTTACTCTATGATACAGGTACTATATGTTTTATAATCTTTATTTTACAAATGAATAACTAAGGTATAAAGAGGGTGCAACTTGCCCAAGAACACACAGCCAGTAAGTGTCGTAACTGCATGACAATTTTCAGGGAAACTCCACTGAAATACACTCTGGCACACACAAATAATTCAATTATAAGAACTAACCCAGTGCTCCAAGTGAGATTAGAGTCACACAAAGGTGGACTCACCTCTATAGCACTGAATGGGAACTTATCACATGTCTGTTACTGCCTTCCCCACTGGCCAATTCAGCCTTTTATTTGATGGAATGCCAGTGCTATAAAATTCATCTATTGAACAAATGGAAGCAGATACCTATACTGATTAAAGCAGATGTCTATACTGCAAGGTCCTGCAGCAACTATAGCCTCAGGGTATAGTTATACAAGTGGAACTCTGACCAGTCATCTGGAATCTGGGTTCTGATCATAACCTGGCTACTAACTTTTTGTGAGACTTTGGTGAAATTATCTAACCCTTATGCATATTAGATAGCTATAAAGTTGATTAATATCATCTATTCTATCAAATTTTGGGGAGATGTTGACAGACTAAGGCAAAATGAAATACATAAAAGAACTTTGAAAAACATTATACAAATATATATGTATTGATATTTAAGGAGTTGAAATCAGCCCTACTATATGCCCTACTATAACCTTTTTATTCTGTAGGAACTTCGTGAAGCTTTTGAGCAGGAGGCTAAGCAGATCAACAAGCCCAGGCTGATGGTCACTGCTGCAGTAGCTGCTGGCATCTCCAACATCCAGTCTGGCTATGAGATCCCCCAGCTGTCCCAGTGAGTAATGCATCTTATCTCAAACTCCTGTAGGTATCGTTTAGGCAGAGTATACTTGTCCTCGATATATCTTGCTGTTCAAGGACTTTAATTGGGAGGCATTGGAAGAGGTGTCCTTCACCTCCACGGGTATGAGAAATGTCCATCAGAAACTATTTGAAGTCCTTTATTCCACTTCAGGTACCTGGACTATATCCATGTCATGACCTATGACCTCCATGGCTCCTGGGAGGGCTACACTGGACAGAACAGCCCCCTCTACAAATACCCAACTGACACTGGCAGCAATGCCTACCTCAATGTGGTGAGTCCCTGCACAGGCACAAATGCAGACCAGAGATGATGTAAATCACATGGAGATTCAGGTATAAAATAAACACAAATTCTGCAAACATCTCACTTAACAACAGTCCTCATGTTGCTCATCATATCTCATTAACTACATTTCATCAAAATGTTTTATAAAAGCACTAATACATCTGTCATTAGCATCATACAATTTTACCTGTTAGGACAGGGAGTTAATGTAGCTAAGCATTGGGTCATCAGCTGACTGGGGCCTGTCACTAACCCACTGCCACTGCAGGATTATGTCATGAACTACTGGAAGAACAATGGTGCCCAGGCTGAGAAGCTCATCGTTGGGTTCCCAACCTACGGACACACCTTCCTTCTGAGCAACCCCTCCAACAATGGAATTGGTGCCACTACCTCTGGCGCTGGTCCTGCTGGGCCCTACACCAAGGAGTCTGGATTCTGGGCATACTATGAGGTGGGTAGGTTGGTGTGTACAGTGCTCTGTGAATTTTGAGCACCACGCTGAACAGTAGTCACCTTGGGGCTAGACTGCTGAAATCGTGAATATTCTTTCTACTACCTATCTGTTTTAAACAGAGTGTCACTCCAAATTCTTAATGTGATCTAATATATTTATTTACATAATTCAAATGAAGAACACTTAATAACACATAATTTTAAGCGACAGACCATATCCTTTCTGTCTGTGTGTGTGTGGTACTGGGGATTGAACCCAGGGGCATTCAACCTCTGAGCTACATCACCAGCCCTTTTTATTTATTTTTACTTTTTAGTAGAAAGTGTTTGGTTCTAGGTTTTAAGTCCAAATTTAATACCATCAAGCTTAAATTTTATTTCTTTTTATCTAGGAATAATATAAGTACTTTTTGAATACTTATAAGTACTTGTATTTATTCTTTATTAAAAATCCCATCAATGCTCAATATATAAGTGTTAAGAAATAAGCAAGAGTTAGAAGACTCCTTTTTATATCCACTTTTCCCCCCTCTGTGGTCAGACAATATTAGAAACGTGTTTGACTACACAAAGGAATAAAGTAAGATTTATGAATATCCTTTTTGAAACAGGGTCTCACTAAGATACCATGCACTGGCCTCAAATCTGTGATCCTCCTGTCTCAGCCTCCCAAGTACTCAGATTACAGGTGTGTGCCACCACACCCAGCTCACATTCCTAATGTCACTTATATTAGCATGCAAAGGAATAAAATCAGTACACCTCTGATTTTACTGTGGGTTCCCAAAATCAAGCACTAAGAATAGGGATGACATATGAGTATTTGGAAAACACCTTCATCTTCTTTACTGCAAATCAAATGCATAATTAGAAAATAGAGAAAACCACCAACTAGAGACATGAAGGGAAAAAATTTTTAAAAATCTCTTGACTCTTTTAAGGTCTGTACCTTCCTGAAAAATGGAGCCACTCAGGCCTGGAATGACCCTCAGGACGTGCCCTATGCTTATCAGGGCAATAAGTGGGTTGGCTACGATGACACCAAGACCTTCGATCTCAAGGTAAGGTCTACCCTGGGACATACTGAGGTCCCAGCCCTGAGCCCCAGGAAATCAAATGACTCCCATTGCCTCTATCCTTGCACAGGCCCAGTGGCTTAAGAAGAACAACTTCGGAGGTGCCATGATCTGGGCCATTGACCTAGATGACTTCACTGGCACTTTTTGCGACCAGGGCAAGTTCCCCCTGACCTCCTCCCTGAAGAACGCCCTCGGTCTGCAGAGTTCAAGTACGTGACAGCAGGGGGTCCCGGGGTGTATAAATGTCCCTTCCCCAGCTCAAAAGGCAGCCTTGACATCTGCCCTCCCACACTGACCAGGGAGACTCTTCCCATTTCACCGCACTGTTCTTGCCCAGGTGAGAGGCAAGTACTGTCCTTCCCCCACTCCGGAACTTCCATGTCAGAAATTTTATGCAGTTATGGGAAATAAGGCCTACCTTCCAGGGGTTGGGGGTAGTTCCAGGCTGCTAAGTCTTACATGTGTGTTAGAATCTGCAGAAATTATTCTCACCTTCAATTATGTTGACTTGCCCCTCTGGAATCCTTTATTCAGTCTCTCATCCTGCTCCCCCCCAGGGGGGAGATTCAACAAGAAATCCTCACCCTGCTTCTATATCTCTAATATGTCTTTCAGGGGATGTACAACCCCCCAAATCTTTTCCCAATTTTCTCTTAGAGTTCATTTATTTACAACTTATACCCAGATCCTACAAAAAATGTTCTATATACTGCACTGAGTGCTCAGTAGACACTTCCTGAATGACTTAGGAGGAGAGATTTTTACTAGAAGCCAGTCCGGCTTGACATAACAACTTTTTCTTAATTCCTGAGTATAGAGGGACCTTCTGATCCTCAGTCGTAGGACTCCAGAACTAACGGCGCCCCACCTCCAGATCTCCGTGCCCATAGTTCTCAGGTGAAGCTTGTAGCCTCATATCAATCTGCTCTTTGTCCTGTGTTTCAGGTTGCACAGCTGCCACTCAGGCCACTGAACCAGGAGCTGATACTCCCAGCAGCGGGAGCAGGAGCAGGAGCAGCAGCTCTGGAAGCAGCAGCTCTGGAAGCAGCAGCTCTGGAAGCGGCTCTGGGAGCAGTGGATTCTGTGCTGGCAAAGCCAACGGCCTCTACCCTGTGGCCAATAACAGAAATGCCTTCTGGAACTGCATGCATGGAATCTCATACCAGCAGAACTGCCAGGCTGGGCTTGTCTTCAACACAAGCTGTGATTGCTGCAACTGGGCATGAACCTGATCTACATCTCCACCCCCAGGGTCCTGAATAGTTTCCTTTGCCACTTCTTCCTACCTAAAGTTCTTCAATAAAACCAGCAGTCAAAAATGAGTGTTCTTGGTTCAAATGATTTGGGTGGAAACCTTTACTAGATATGAAAACACCAGCTGTGCGTGGGGCTGGTGTGGCAGAGGAGTGTGTGTGAGCCCTACAGCCCTTCTATTGGCCTGTGTCCATCTTCATGAAACCAAAGGGGGCCATAAGAAGGAAATGCTTGGATGTGTGATACAGGGTGGGATGAATATATGAAGAGGATAGGTCTGCAGCCTGGTGACAATTCTCAGGAAGGAGCCAAAGTGACTCCTCAGGACTCAGGGCACAGGCACTGCTACTTGGCTTGCCCAGGAGTGGGAGGACCGAGCATTCTCTCCACTTCTGCTGAAGACCCAGAGCCGGTCCAGAACCTCCTGTATTAGCAGCTCTGGGAAGGTCTGTGCTGTGGACTTCTCCTGGGGTATCTGCCCAGGACAAGGGCTACAGGATCCCCTTTTAAGAGACTAACCCTGTCCTTGAAACCACAGTGGTATCTGCCAGCTGCTGTCATCTCCTCTCTTGGTTTGTCTGATTGGGGTGGACATCAGACTCAAGAGGGACAATCATATCATCATCCCACAGAATTTGCAACTGAGAACAAGGGAGGTTGGTCTGTCGGTCCCTGAGAGTGACTGGACCTGTAATACAAAAACTCAGGAGCTGTGGTGAGGGATTGAGAGAAGGGGACATTACCAAAGATGCAGAGCAAGACTAAAGCAAGCCACAGAGAAAGAGATGTAGCACGAACACTTAATGGTTTTCCAGCTCTTGATTCTAGCTCCTTCCTGAGGCCCAAATGCATTTCTGTCTTTGGATTCTGAGAAACACCCCTAGAACTATATAACAATTTCCTCTTTTCTTCTTAAACTGGCTCAAGTTTGTTTCTTTGTGTGTATCTTTTGGGGCAGGGGTACCAGGGATTGAACCCAGGGGCAATTTACCAATTTACCCCAAGCCCTTTTCTTCATTTTTTATTTTGAAACAGGGTCTTGCTAAGTTGCCAGCACTGGCCTCAAAACTGTGATCCTTCTGCCTCGGCCTCCCAAGTGCTGGTACCACAGTTGTGCACCACCAGGCCTACCTTCAAGTTTGTTTCTTTTATTTTTATTTTTAAATACTTTTATTGGTGTATTATAGTCTCGCATCATAATGCAATTCCTAGTGAATTATATTTTGCTAGTGGCAGGGTTAGGCAATAAAGAAATGAAGATGACACACTATTTGGAAATGTGCCATGAAGGACACTATTTTTGTTGGGGAAGTCCTGGATGGCCTCTGTGAGGAGGATCTAGATGAGAAGGGCATTGACAGTCTAGGAGAGCCAGCAATTGCAAGATCCGGAAAAAGCACTTTTCAGGCAGAGGAACTACAGCAATAGAAACAAACCTGGCATGTTAGATAAAAGAAAACCAGTATTGTCATGAGGTGGTGTGCATCAGGGAAGAAATAGATAGGCAGGGATCAGATCATGGACGGTCTTGAGACATGGTTAGAAGTTTGGTTTCATCAGCCGGGCGTGGTGGCGCACGCTTGTAATCCCAGTACTATGGGAGGCAGAGACTGGAGGATCTGGGTTCGCGGCCAGCCTCAGCTCTCTCTCTTTCTCTCTCTCTCTCCCTATCTCTCTCTCTCTCTCTCTCTCTCTCTCTCTCTCTCTCTCTCTACTTAGTGAGGCCCTCCGCAACTTCGTGAGACCCGGTTTCAAAATAAAGTAAAAAAAATAGGGCCGG
>PVJS01038360.1:0-19447 GCA_004027185.1 Glis glis
CAGCTCCATTCCGCAGCCCCCGGCTCCGAGCGCGCTCGCCGCCTCTCGGGAGTCGCCGGCAGGCATCGGCGGCGGGCCGTGGAGCCTCGCTCGGCGGCCGGGAGAAGTGCGTCCCTTCTCGCTTGCCTTATGCCGCGCGGAGGGCCGCACTATCTTGCAGCCCGCCGGAGGGGGCCGCTCACGTGCCACGCGCTGCTTCCAGCGAGCGGCAGGGCGCCGGCGGCCGGGCTCAGTCTACTAGGAGCGGTACCACACGGTCCGGGAGTCCGCACGAAGGCGGGCACGACCCTCGGCCGGAGCAGGCGGCGGGCGCCCCGCTCTCCCCGCTCGCTCTCCCCGCACTGCCCCGGCCGCCGGCGCCCGAGCCGCCCGCACCTCCGAGCGCGCGGCGGGAGCGCGGGGGTCGGGATCCCGGCTCCGGGGCGGGGCGAGCGCGTTCCCGGGCGCGTGCGTGTGCGTGTGCGCGTGCGCGGGCAGGGAGCGCGCGCGCAGCCGAGAGCAGCCGACAGCAGCCGAGCCGCGCCGAGCCGCGCCGCGAGGTGCCGGGAGAGGCGAGGAGAGCCGGGCGGCCGCCTGCGGCTCAGTGCCGACCGTGCCGCGTCGCCGGCTCCGCAGCTCCGCGTCTCTGCCCCCGCTCCCGCAAAACTTTTATTCTCTTGGGTCCCGGGTGCGCGAAGGCTTCGGAGCGCCCGGCCGTCTCCGCGCTCGCCTGCAGCGGCCACCGCGGGACGCGCATCCCTCGCCCGCCGGGCTCTCGCCCTGCGCCGCCTCACCTGCCGATCGCTCCCCGGAGCCGCCAGGGCACCCGGAGGGGCCGCGCGGGCGCCGCGCCCCGAACTCCCGCGCTCGCCGCGCCCGACCCGCCCGGCGCAACTTTCACTTGATTCCTGCAGCCCAGCCCGGGCTCCCACGGCCGCCGCCGCCGCGGTCTCACAAAGGGCGCAGGGAGGGACGCGACGCCGGCTGCGGGCGCGGGCCTCCGGCCGCCCCGGCGGGCAGACAAAAGGGAGCAGCCTCCGCTCGCCGTGCGGGCTCCGCGTCTCCTCCGCCGCCCCGGCGGCCGCGCTCCGCCCGCTGCCCGGCCGGGCTCCGAACCCGCGAGCCTTCGGGGCGCGCGTCGCTGCTGGTGGTGGGGCTCTAGCGATAATAAATGATAGAGGATACAATGACTTTGCTGTCTCTGCTGGGTCGCATCATGCGCTACTTCTTGCTGAGACCCGAGACGCTTTTCCTGCTGTGCATCAGCTTGGCGCTGTGGAGTTACTTCTTTCACACGGACGAAGTGAAGACCATCGTCAAGTCCAGCCGGGACGCGGTGAAGATGGTGAAGGGCAAGGTAGCCGAGATCATGCAGAACGACCGGCTCGGGGGGCTGGACGTGCTAGAGGCCGAGTTTTCCAAGACCTGGGAGTTCAAGAGCCATAACGTGGCCGTGTACTCCATCCAGGGTCGCCGAGACCACATGGAGGACCGCTTCGAAGTTCTTACGGATCTGGCCAACAAGACGCATCCGTCCATCTTCGGGATCTTCGACGGGCACGGCGGCGAGGTAGGAGTTCTTCCCTGCGCTGTGTAAACAGCTGGAGGTCGCCCGAGCGGCGGGGTAGGACCCGGCCGAGAGGGGCGTGGTGCCTGGACAAACGCGGCTCTAGTTGCCAAAACACTCCCAGGTGGAGACCTCTTGGGGCTGAGGTCCAGTTTGGTGGAGAGTCATCAACCGCATCTTTCGTGCCGTTTTAATATGATGTTCCCAAGGCCGGAACCCAGCAAATGACGGTGCTAGGTTTTCGGGAAGAATTAATATAGTATTTTCAGTGAACTTTGGCCCCGGGCCTCAGTGCCCCGTTCTAGGGTTTGAGGCCGAATTAGCTGGAAAGAAGGAAGACGGTATCTTCCCTGCACCCTTAGGGAAAGAGGCTAAATCTGCAGCGTAGAGGTAGAGTGAGACTCATTCAGGGTGAAGGAAGCTCGACTCTTTCCCATCGCCTTCGCTCCAGGAGCCCCAGGGGTAGCTCTGGGCTTCTTCCTAACTTCATCAACTTTGCAAGTGCAGTTGCGCCAGTGGACTCTGGCGCCTCGCTAGCCCAGGGTTTTGATTTTTTATTTTTTGGTACTGGGGATTAAACCCAGGGGCAATCTACCTCTGAGCTACACCCCCAGCCCTTTTAAAATTTTGAGACAGGGTCTCGCTAAGTTGCTGAGGCTGTCCTCGAACCTGCGATCCTCCTGTCTCAGCTTCCCAAGTACTGGGATTACTGGCGTGCGCCACCATGCCACTGTATAGCCCAGGGTTGTTTTTTTTTTTTTTAATCTAGATCGTAGCGTGGGACCGAGATGCCTCTCGCAGAGCAGGTGGTGCTGGGCCCTCACCTTTGCGTCCTGGCTGGCGTGGGGGCTAAGATGTCTGCGTCTAGATGCCTTTGCTTGGGCTTCATTTGGGAGGAGATGGGGTTAAAGGCCGGTTTAGGTCTCTCCCACTTTCTGCAGCACCCGAGTTGAGTTGCGCGCTGGGCTCAGGTTTCCTGGAGGTCAGGCAGGGGTTGGCTCCTGTCCTTGGGCCCGGGCCCAGGCTAAGTGAGTGGTAAATGTGGCTCCAGCGCCATGTTCCAAAGAGCGCCAGGCCAATCATCCCATCTTTATCAACTGGACAGTTAGTAGCAAAGTTTCATTGCTTCATGGTCTTTTTCCCCGTTGTTCTTTCTTTCTTTCTTTTTTGGCAGTATACTTTCTTACCTTTACTTCCCCTTCCCCTTTTTCATTATTCCCTCCCTACTCCCAGGCACTCCCTTTCTCTGCCCTCTGGTTTCGGGGTGGCCTGTAGGCATTTGCTGTCTTTCAGGCGTTTGCTTGTTCTTTGGCCTTGGTTTTGGGTAAACATTGAGAAAGCTTTCAATTGGTTATCTTATCTGCATTCTCTACCCACCATCTGCAAACCTTCCTGCTTGGTAGAACCAACTTTGCCAAGAATGACAAACAGTAGGAAAACTTACTTGATAGAACCCGAAATCAGTTTTTGCTATTTTCCATCCACCCTAGCCTTTTAATAGTCTGTCTTTGGAATGAAAGTTTCTTCCTGGTTGTAATTTTGTAGTCCCCTTGACCACAGGGTAGGTGAAAAGTGGAGAAGTTAATTGAGGGAAGAGACACTGCCTACTTGGGCAAAAACATACCTGAATGACAAGGTTGCCAATATAATGACGGATTGTTTTCTTGAGTTGAGTCAGTCTTCCTTCACTCAGAGGGTGAAGGAAGCTGTGATTCTCTCATTTGTAAATAATTTAAGAAGCTTATTAAAAAGGAAGCTTATTTATTATGTATTTTATATTAAAGTTGTTGGCCGATGATCTTTTATATGACGGTTTTGATGTAATATTAATGTTATAAGATGCTGGGTTGTGATTGTCTGGGCGTTATATGTTGTCATGTTTTGAGCCTGCACCTGTAAGTGATTGGGTGATTAAAAATTTGTTTTTTCTTTGAAGTTGATTTTCTAAAATTGCAAACCCAAATAGATTTCAGATTAAAAAACTTTCAGTACCATCTTAGAAAAATTCCATCCAGAAAAAGGACATGACAAATGCTTTTATTTAACTAAAAGTGTTTTACATGTACTTGTCTTTTTTCACTAAAAATTTTTATATTAAATGAAAAGATGATCTTTTTTGTCAAACTGTGAAATGCTTCTCATTGTGCCTTATGTTAAAATGCTTGCTGTTTGCAAAATAATTAACACCATCAGTACCCATAAAAATAGAATAATTGTTCTCTCTGTAACCTCTTGCCTTGTTCAGCCAGTTCATTCACATTGGCTTTGTTTTAGGGCAAAATATGGAAAGTACTAGAAAAGAAGTTATTAGGTGTGTGATAACAAATACTATTGGGTTATTTCTCTATTGTTTTCTCTTTATATATCATTAGAAGAAAACGCCACTGTCTAATTCTTGTCTTTTGTGTTGTTTAGCTTTCTTAAGATTCACCAGAGGAGGGCGCCACTGTTTGATTTTGGTGTGGATGATAGTTCTCTCCTTTCAGAAAAGATGAAGCTTTTTCTAGATGCTCTATTACACACACACACACTAAATGAAGAGTTTAACTTTATTTTTAATAATTCACACTGCTAAGATAGACTGTATAAAGTCAGGCCCAGCTACAATGGTTTTGCTTCTTAGGTCCTGAAGGGACCTTGTCTATCCATTCATCCCACTTTTTTTGAAGATGAGATACTTATGGCTGGAGAAATTGTGACTTCCCTGAGGTTACATCACTAGCTTGAAGTGTTTGGTTTGTTGATCGTTATATTAAACCACTGGACAAACTGGTTTGCATATTTACCTAGATTGGTAGCATTCTAGGGATACAAGGGTGATGGAGACAGCCCCTATCTTCAAAAAGTTTCTCTCTAGTGGGAGAGATAGACCCTTCCACCAAAAATTACAGCCCTGATGTACTTAGGGTATTACGGGAACATAGAGGAGGGACCTTTAAATCAGACTGGGAGGTGGGAGGCCTATGGAAGGGTACTGTGAAGGCATCATTCACTGCAAGATTAAAAGCACAGGCTTTGATTTGAGATCTGGCTTTGAATTTCTGCTCTGCCTTGTGATAGCTATGACCTTGGGCAAATTGCTTAAGCTGCTTTATCTGGGAATTTCTTATCTAAAAAGTAGGGCTAATAATGCATGTAACATACACCCTGATCAGCAGCATCATGCCCTGTCTAGGGAAGCGCTTAATGGAGAGGAGGGTAGGGAAGAAGAAAGTTCAGCCTTGTCGGGGAGGTAATATCCAAGGGAGAGAGACTCTACTTGTGGGAGTCGCAACTTTGATCACTAGAAAGATGTATGTAAGGCAGGGATAATTCATTAGGTAACCCCAAACTCTCCTAACTCTCTCTGCTCTAAATTCGGGTGAACTTCTGATTACTAATTAATCATTCTATTTTTTTTTTTTTTGGTGGTACTGAGGATTGAACCCAGGGTCATTCTACCTCTGAGCTACATCCCCAGCCCTATTTTTTATTCTTTATTTTGAAACAGGGTCTCACTAAGTTGAGGTGAGCCTCACTAAGTAGCTGGGGCTGGCTGCGAACCCAGATCCTCCAGTCTCAGCCTCTCAAGTACTGGGATTACAAGCGTGCACCATCTGGCTTCCACCATTCTATTTGTGTGGACGTAGAGAAAGCAGTATCCTGGCATCAAGTACAAATTTTCTGATTAGTGAAAAGGAATATTCTTTATGATTAATTAGTAAATTTGTATTTTGATTTGTACTTCAGCCTTTTATGAGTTGGGTTAGCATGTGTTAGCTCTCTTGAGCCTATTCAACCTATTCAACTGTGCATTTTTCAACTGAAATGTGTCTGTGACTTAATACAGATGGATGAAATATTAAAGAGCCCTGTCTCCATGGTCCTACAGGCCAGCTTCCTCACTTGATGCTCTTGGACCCTTGAGACATCATGTTGTTTTTTTTTTTTGTTGGTTTGTTTGTTTTTGGAACTGGGTATTGAACCCACGGGCATATACCTCTGAGCTATACCACTAGCCTTTTTTATTTTGAAACAGGGTGTTGTTGCTGAGTTGGTGAAGGTCTCACTAAGTTGCTGAGGCTGGCCTTGGACCTGTGATCCTCCTTTCTCAACCTCCCAAGTACTGGGATTACAGGCCTGTGCCACTGTGCCTGATAGGACATTACTGTATTAAAGGTCGTATCTGTCTTGACAGTCAACACAGCTTGAAAAAGTTCCATATTTCATACCAGAGAAAAGCTGTACTTGTGTTTGTCAGGGCTGCAGTCGCCAGGCTTAACACTTCTCGGAAGCTCAGAAGAGAGCTGCGTAGGGAGGGCTGTTTGCAGGATATGTGTATCCAGCCCCGTTCCTTAGATTAAGTGCTTCTTAAATCTCTGGAGGCATGCTTCCCTGTGAGAATGATATGGAACTACAGACATAACAAACAGGTGGACATGCCTATCAAATTTTGTTTTATAATTTCAAAGGCAAGTGATGCACGAGACCTCTCTATTTCAGGTTAGTCTAGATAAAATCCAGTCAGTTGCTGGTGAATCTAGACCTGCAAGGAGCTGTGTGGACCCTTTTCTGGTACTCCAGCCTGCCTCTCCAGCATTCACATTTGTTACCGTCCTGTTAGCTGTGAGGGTTGTTTTGATGAACCGTCTTCCAGAGCTCTCTGGCAACGAACTGCCAGACGGTTGCCGAGGGCTTGGCTGCATTGTGTGGCATCCTCCTGATGAAGACCAAGGGAGAGCGAGTGTCTAATACCTTTTTGTTTTTATCTTAAGGATATTGAATCGTGTAACTGATTGAGTCACCCTGTGTTTCTTGGCTGCTAGAAGTGTTAAGAGCCAAACCCCGACCTATCTCTAGCAAATGTGCAGAATTTTGTAGAATACATTCATTTGGTATGTGAACCTCACTTCCAGGACAGCTTATCTTTCTTACATTCAATTTCCCTTCATTCCATTTTTCTCTTTCTCTTATTAGATATGTCATTTTATCTTGTTGTCTTATATGTATTTATGGAGGTTTCATTGAATCCTTCTGAAATAAGATCTAGTTCTGAGTAAATTATGAGTGGCACAGCAAATGTTCTGCTTTTCAGATATTACAACTGAGGTTAGTAAGTGTTTGATCCGCACATAATGATATATAAGAAGCCTAGGGATTTAGTGTGGACAAATGCCTGAAGGCTTAAGAGAAAATTCAGATTATTTTGGTTTAAAATGGTATAATTTCTGAAAAAAGTTTTTTTTTTGGGGGGGTTTGTTTTCTCTCTCTTTGTAGGTGCATGTAGGGGCCTAACTGCTGACCCTTGGTGTAGCTTTCAAACAGGTTAAGAAATTCACTTTAGCCCAGCGTGGTGGTGCATGCCTGTAATCCCAGTACTTGGAAGACTGGAACAGCAGGAGTGCACGTTTGAGACTAGCCTCAGCAACTTTGTGAGACCCTGTTTCAAAATAAAAAATAAAAAAGGCTGGGGGCATAGTTCAGCGGTGGAGCATCCCTGGTTCAGACCCCAGTAATCCCCCCCAAAACATTCGGTTAAATAAAGCCAACATTTCTGTATAGTCTGTCATATGTGGAAAGCAGTGTTAGGCTTTGTGTGATGTCAAAGATGAATCGGTGCACTCTCTGCCCTCAGAGAGCATTCTATCTATTTGGAAAGAGGAGGGTTTTGCCAACAGCAGAGCTGCAAGATGCAGTTGTATCTAGCACAGCTATAGGATGCACGTGGCCTACAAGTGTGTCGTGGCTTATCTGAGGGAGCTTGCAGAGTCATGGGTAATTCTGAGGAGGAATTGATAGTTGGTCATATCCTTGCATTTTAGCAGACAGAGATTGGTGGAGGGAGGAGGGGAAGATGACATTACATGTGGAAGAAAAAGTGTGGAAATGGTTCAGAGGAAGTAAAATGCAGGAGCAGGTAGAATGCAGCCCGGGCCCCATTTGTTTGGAGCAGGCTCTCCCCAGCAGTAGTCATTTTAGAAGCCCATGCATTGTTTTTTCCATATTTGAATACTACCTGTGTTTTGATATACTTAATATTGTTTTCATATGAAATGTTTTTTCTTAAGTGCCTTTATTTGAAAAGTAAATTTCATATCAGTGCTGTGAGTGGACAATCTATGAAATAAAAATCTTGGCCTTCAAGTTTCTAAGAAGCTGTCTCTATCTTGATGGAGTAGAATGTTTCTCTCCTGGTGGCTTCTAATTTTTTTTTTTTTGTACTAGAGATTGAACCCAGGGTATTCTACCTCCGAGTTACATCCTAGCCCTTTTTAGTTTTTATTTTGAAACAGGGTCTCGCTATGTTGCTGAGGGTCTTGTGGAGTTGCCCAGGCTGCCCTTGAACCTGCGATCCTCCTGTCTCAACCTCCCAAGTGCTGGAATTACAGGTGTGCACCTCCGTGCCTGGCCGGCTTCTAAAATTTAATTGCCATGATTTGAAGCTAGGCAGGCTGCTTTGTTCCCTGCGCGGGGAGGGTACGTACAGTAACGCTTCTGTTTCAGCAACCCTGATTTGAAGTGTGTCTTTCTACCGTCACTCAGATGACAGAGAAGATTTCATGAGTAACACACCTCCATGGAAACCCAGAGTTATGCTATTTCCCAATGTTCGAGCACAGTGCTGGGGATCAAGCCCAGGTCATTGTGCATGCGTTCTACCACACCACTGGGCCACACCCCCAGTCCTCCACCACCCCACCCCTGTTTCTTTCTTTCTTTTTTTCTGTGGCACTGGGGATTGAACTCAGGGCCTCACACGTACTAGGCAAGCACTCTACCACTGAATTACATCCCCAACCCTTTTTATTTTACTGGCTTCTCTCTCTCTGAGAGTTTTATTGGTGTAACATACATTGCAGTGAGATTCAAAGTGATACATACATATATGCACACGACATCTCTTGATGTGGTCCCCCATCTCCCTACCCCTCCTCATACATGCTAGTGAGGTTGCTAGTGATACCTTCATACATAGACATAATATTACTTGATCAGTTCCTTCCTCAAGCCTTTTCCCTCTCCCTTCCTCCCTCCCCAATCCCTTTCCACTATTATACTGGTCTCACTCCTTATTATGAAGTTCCTTTTCTTTCTTTAAAATTTTATTGGTATAATGCATCATAGTTTCACAGTGATACATTAGCATATACACACAACATCTCTTGGTGTGGTTTCCTCCTAACCCTATCCTGCTACATAAAGTCCCTTTTCTTTAGTATTTTCTCTCTGGCTTCCACATGTGAGAGAAAACATATGACCCTTGACTTTCTGAGACTGATTGATCTCAGTATAATATTCTCTAGTTCTATTTTCCTGCAAATGACATAATTGTGTTCTTTTTGGTTGAATAAAATTACATTGTGTATATATACCACATTTTTTTTATCCATTCATTTGTTGACAGACACTTAGGGTAATTCCATAATTTGGCTATTGTGAATTGTGCTGCTATAAACATGGATATGCATGTATTACTATAGTTTTCTGACTTTAATTCTTTTGGAAAGATACTGAGGAGTGGTATAGCTGAGACATATGGTGGTTCCATTCCTAGTCTTTTGAGGAGCCTCCATACTAATCTCCATGGTGATTGTACTAATTTGTAATCCCATGAAAAGTGTATAAGCATTCCTTTTTCCCATAAACATGGAACACTTCACAGATTTGCATGTCATCCTTGCGCAGGGGCCATGCTAATCTCTGTATTGTTCCAATTTTAATATACATGCTGCCAAAGCGAGCATCCTTTTTATTTTATTTTGAGACAGGGTTTTGCTAAGTTGCTCAGGCTGGCCTCAAACTTGTGATCTTTCTGCCTCAGCCTCCTGAGCACCTGGGATTACAAGTGTGCACCCCTGCTCCAAACTCCCTCCCTCTTTCTTTCTCTTATTTTTTTGTGGTACTGGGGATTGAAGCCAAGGACATTCTACCTCCAAGCTACACCCCCAGCGCTTTTTATTTTTTGTTTTGAAACAGGGACTCACTAGATTGTTGAGAGTCTCACTAAGTTGCTGAGTCTGGTCTTGAACCTGCAGTCTTCCTCCCTAGTACTGGGATTACAGGCGTGCGCGACCATTCCCTGCTCTGCCCCGATTTCTAATGCAGGTAAATGAGTAGACATTATAGGAATAAACCTGAGTCCTTTCTAGTTTTGTTAATTTTGTTTTTTGAGACAGTCTCTCCCCATGTTGCCCAGGCTGGCCTCAACTGGTAAATAGGCTTACGTGATCCTTCTGTGTCACCCTCCAGATAGCTGGGACTCCAGGCCTATGCCACTACAACCAGCGAGCTTAGTTTTAAAAGTAAATGGTTCTTACTTTTTGGTATTTAAACCATTACTGGTCACAACTTTTTGTTGCATACTTACAATGACAAAATATACCAGTGTGCTGAAACCCACAGTTTAGGAGCCTTGGCATGTGGGTTAGGGTACACACGGGTGAGAAGAGAGGGAGGTACTGCTGGAACTATTGTTGTCACCGATCTTGAAAGCCAGCGGAGGAGCCTGGGCTGTGTTCTGTAGATATTGGAGAACCATTGGATATTTTGGGCAAAGGGATGGCATCAGATCCATGCTTTAGTAATCTTATTCCTCTAATCTATATATAGGATTTAATATGAATGAAGAAGATAGAAGAGTACGTGGGAAGGTCCGTTGGGAAGTCTGGGCCAAAACAGTGGAGATCAAACTCAGGGTGTGAGCTGCTGCTGAAAGAGAGGGAGAGTGTGGATGCAGAACCCTCCCGTGGGTTCCCAGCATGGTGCATGCCTGTAATCCCAGTACTTGGGAGTCTGAGACAGGAAGATCACATTTCCAGGCCAACCTCAGCAATTTAGCGAGACCCGCCTTTGTTTTTGTGGTACTGGGGATTGAATCCAGGGGCATTCTAACTCTGAGCTACACCCCCAGCCCAATTTTATTTTTATTTTGAAACAGGGTCTCACTAGGTTGATGAGAGTCTCATTACTTGCTGAGGCTGTCCTCGAACCTGCTATCCTTCTGTCTCAGCCTCCCAAGTACTGGGATTACTGGCATGTGCCACCACACCTGGCTTCATTTATCTTTTTTTTTTTGCAGTACGGGGGATTGAACGCAGGGGCATTCTACCTCTGCGCTACGCCCCCGGCCCTATTTTTTATACTTTATTTTGAGACCGGGTCTCACGAAGTTGCGGAGGGCCTCACTAAGGAGAGAGAGAGAGAGAGAGAGAGAGAGAGGGAGAGAGGGAGAGAGAGAGAGAGAGAGTGCGCATGCGTGTGCGTGCGCGAGCTGAGGCTGGCCGCGAACCCTGATCCTCCGGTCTCTGCCTCCCAAAGAACTGGGATTACAAGCGCGTGCCACCACGCCCGGCTTAATTTATCTTTTTAATTAAGCAAATTACCTTTCACTTAAATTAGCCACTGGATACTTTCTAGCCAAATCAGTCAGGATTTTATGAAAATCGAGACATAGTGGAATCTTTGATCATACTGTTAATCTTTTCTTTTTTTGGTACCAGGCATTGAACCTAGGGTCATTCTACCTCAGAGCTACACCCCTAGCCCTTTTTTTTAAAATTTTGAAATAGGGCCTCACTAGTACTTGAGAGGCTGAGACAGGAGGATCGCAGGTTTGAAGCCAGCCTCGTCAACTTAGTGAGGCTCTCAGCAACCTAGCGAGACCTTGTTTCCAAATAAGAAATAAAATCGGGTTGGGGGTGTAGTTTGGAGGTAGAATACTTCTGGGTTCAATCCCCAGTACTACAAAAAAAAAAAAAAAAGAAAGAAAGAAAAGAAAAGAAATAGGGCCTCACTAAGTTGCTGAGGATCTTGCTAAGTTGCTGAGGCTGGCCTTGAACCTGCTATCCTCCTGTCCCAGTCTCCCAAGTACTGGGATTACAGGCATGTGCCATATACCCGACTATACTGTTTACCATTTTGCCTCCTAGAATAATGAAGTGAATTTTCTCTAACAGCTGGTTTGCATAAGCATATGATAAATATGACTATTGCAGAGCTTGGGATTAAGCAGTTTTTACTTTTATTTTAACACTTAGATGTTTTCCTAAGTTTCTGTTTAAAAAAAAAAGATAAAATTTCTCTTTAGATAGGTCTGGCAGGGATTTCAAATTGTCATATTATCCAAATATAGTGCCTAAGCATTCACAGCTACATGAAATATCTATTTTTAAAGACTTTCATCAAGGAGATTCCACATTATCCCTGAAGAATTTTTTTCCCTGTAATTCTTTCTCTCAGGAAATTCATCTTTATGTCTGAAGTAAGTCCCTCTGGTATAAGGCTATTTCTCCTTGTCTGGCCTCAACACAGAGTCATAAATTAAGATTAGGCTCTTTCTATTTTTTTGTGTTTGTTTGGTTTTGGTACTGGGGATTGAACCCAGGGGTGTTCTGCCTCTGAGATATATCCCCAGCACTTTTTACTTTTTATTTTGAAACAGAGTCTCACTATGTTGGTGAGAGCCTTGCTAAGTTACTCAGGATGGTCTTGAACCTGTCTCAGCTTCCAAGTACTGGAATTACAAGATGTGTGCCACCATGCCCAGCTTGTTTCCATGTTTAAGTCAGTAAGACTACCATAATTAAAAATTTCCTCTTCTTCCCTCATATTAAATAATTACATCAAATTTATGAGAGAAGTATTCATCTCAAAAAGGAGATACAAAGTAATTTCTTCTGAAGACAGAATGGTTTCCTGGTGATAAATAGCAGCTGCCCTTTATAAAGAGCTAGTGGCAATAAAGGAAATGACCTCCTCTAGCTTCACAGATTGGCTGGTTTTGTCTTTTATGTCTTTTTTCATAGGCTTATACCACAGGTGGACTAAATGCTAGCGGTGTTGGGAAATATGGGGACAAAGAGAGCACAGCTTGACAGCAGGAACAGATTTTATTCTGGAATAAAACCTGGAAGGAGGAACTGACTGGGGAGTAGAGCCCAGGAGAGTCAGAAACCCGCTTCCTTATAGACTAGGGGCTTTTTATGGGGGGTTAGGATGGGTGGGAGAGCAAAGCAGTCATTTGTTCCTCCGATTGGTGGGCTTGACACTGGGCCAGAGCAGGAAAATTTATGGGGCTGGAGGCAGGGGGATGGTTAGAGGCATTTTTTATTACTTTCCCACGGTTCCTGGAGTCCTTTGTTCTCAACCTCCTCCAGTGAGGCCTCACAGACCTCAGAGTGCCCACATTCCAGAGGTCTTATAATGTATATATATATTTTTTTAATTAATTTTTTTTGCATTACTGGGGATTGAACCCAGGGGCGTTCTACCTCCGAGCTACACCCCTGGCCCTATTTTTTGTACTTTATTTTGAAACCGGGTCTCACGAAGTTGCGGAGGGCCTCACTGAGTAGCTGAGGCCAGCCGCGAACCCGGATCCTCCGGTCTCAGCCTCCCAAGTGCTGGGATTACAAGCGTGCGCCACCACGCCTGGCCATAATATTTATATTGGGAAATGGGCAGCTGTATTCACTCTAGCTACTTCCTGCATGACAATGGGATGAAGGTAGACATACGGCTAGAAGCTGTGTTGCAGGCACTGTGAGGATCTTAGCAGTCCTGTGGGTTTGGGAGGAGGATGTATTGGCCTCTGGTATGCAAGAGAAGAAACTCATTGACAGCAGTTAGTGACAGCAGTTAGTGATTTTTTTTTTTTTTGCGGTACCGGGGATTGAATGCAGGGGCGTTCTACCTCCGCGCTATGCCCCCGGCCCTATTTTTTTATACTTTATTTTGAAACCGGGTCTCACGAAGTTGCGGAGGGCCTCACTAAGGAGAGAGAGAGAGATAGAGAGAGAGAGAGAGAGAGGGAGAGAGAGAGCAAGAGAGGTGATTTTTTGAATCTGGGATAAGATCGAGTTTACCAGACAGGGTCCGAAGACAGCTGTTAAGATTATTATAAGAAGGGGTCCTGCTAGTGGAGCCACCCATGGGAGCCAGTTGAGGAATTGTGCGCAGGAGCTCCAGGAGCCCCAGGAGCCCCAGGAGCCCCAGGAGCCCCAGGAGCCCCAGGAGCCCCAGGAACCCCAGGAACCCCAGGAGTTAGCCAGTTCTTCCCTCAGTTTTGCTATTTTTTCTTTTAGCTTTTGGGCCATATCATGGACAATGCCAGATTGATTTGCATAGAAACAGCATTCCTCTCCAAGAAACAGACACAGACCACTTTTTCTGCAGTCAGGAGATCTAAACCTCGCCGATTTTGCAGTACCACCTCTGCTAGGGAGTCAGTTTGATCCTGCACCTTAAAAATAGATCAGGTGACTTGTTCTAAATCATCTGTCCATTGTTCTTGGAGTTTTTCTCAGTAGTTGTGCTAGTGGCTAGGGCCCCAACACTGGTGACCACTGAGCCAGTTATTCCTAGGAATATTAGGAGAGGAATAAGTTGGACTGCCCACGTATAGCGAGTGTGTGCTTCCAGGGGAATAGGAAAGTATTGATTAGTAGGTGCAATATCAATTGCGGGAGTTACCCACACTGCAGCACAAGACCGCATCCAGTTGGATGGTAAGCAATAATAGGATAATCCACCACAGAAAAATATAACTCCTGGTTCACTGAGACACAAAGGCTGAGTGCTTTGTACCTGGACCATTGATTGGCAGGTGTGGGTGCTCAATAAATCTCCCACCTTTTTTATACCCTTTTGGGAGATGCATGATAGAGATTGGTCTGTTGGTAACTGGATTCTGGAGTGATGGGGTCAGTGGGTAGGGGGTGTGCAGAATTGGTTAAGTTGAGGATGGAGATACTGAGAGGAACGGGTGTAGCGAGGGAGGAGGTAGATAAGTAGAGCCAGCAGTCTTTTGCTAAGGTTGAGGTAGAACAATTAAGGAAATGATGGGTGACATTAAGGATAGAGATAAATGACTCCTGGAACTTGAATTTGTCTATTTGTAGGAGTCTAAGATGTGGGTATGGGAGATGGAAAGTGGGCTTTTTTCCGGAGGGGAGAGTTGGGCAGTAACGTTTTGTTGATACTTTTTTGTATTTTCTTTTCTAGTCTTGTCTTTGATGCCCCCTCCATCAGAGTATCCCCAGTGTGTGGTAAAGTGAAGCAGACTGGTTTTCCTCTATTGACCCTACACTGTGTCATGTCTGGGGAAGTGATCTTAACCATCCAGTAGGTTTAGCCAGAGGTAGTACATTGAGTTGGTGTTGACCCCAGGTAGCATTCAGCAAGTACTGGAATATAAGAAGTGAAGATAGTCTGGGAATAGCTCCGGGAAAACAGGGGCAGGCACACCTTTAGCAGATTCCTTGAAGAGAGACAAGACAACAAAGGTCAAAGGGCAGAGGAAGGCAATCATCCTGGGTGTGGGTAACTTATAGGCCCTAGCTAGCAGTGTCCAGCGTAATTCCAACCAGAGGGCATAAAACAATTTTGCACCAGCTGATCTAGAGTAATGAGAAGGATACTGAGGACAACAAGAATCCAGAATAGGGGGTGTCTTAGAGCCTCCTGATCTATCTTGGGAAGGGAGTCTGGATTTTTATTTGGAGAAATTTGATCCTAGGAATAATCAGCTAAGTTGCCTTGCAGGGATGGTGAATCTGCCTATAGATGCTTGGTTCCAGGAAGAGGTGAAAAGGCAGTTTTGGCTCAAAAAATAAAAGGATTAGAAATGTCTAATCCAGGGCTAAGAGAGTTAGAACCATCGCTGTTTTATCTGTTGTGGGAAGTGTGGACGGGGGCAAAACGTGAAGGACAGAGTAAAAAGAAGTGAATGTGGGTGGGATATAATCTTGGATTGTGCCCTGGAGCCACGCCTCATGGAGTGCATGTAGGATTTGTTCTAGAAAGGTGACCGTGAGGAAACCAGGTAAGATCTCAAGCAAAGTCTATGAGAAACCTGTGGAATTCTAGTTGAGAAAAGGACATGTGTTAGGCTGGGCTGTTCTGCTCAGATCCGTTTTCTTCTGGTATGGGAATGAGATGGTATCCTTTTTCTGGATGTTTTGTAATTTTTATCTGCAGGGACCCTGGAGAGGAGGAAGAAGGTGAGGGAATATGGGGTTTAGTAGAGACAAAGGGAGGATGGGGGTTTGTATTTAAGGTACCTGGTTTTGAAGAATCCAGTTCTGATGAGTCCAGTGGCCATGCCTGTTTGAGAGTGGATAAATGATACCAGGAGGGGAGTCCCTTTAATTTTATTGCTTTTGCGGTAGTCAAGATAATTTGGTCGGGCCCTTCCTATTTTGGGAAAAGTGGCTTAGGCAAAGTTTAGAGATATACCAAGTTCTCTGGTTGTAAGGAAGAGTGACTGGGTGAAAGGCGAGGGTTGGGGGAGATTGGAATCGATGTGTGTCCATAACTCAAAACGAAGGGAGTGGAGGAGGGGACTGAGCAAGGGTGGAGGTATGGAAGGGGAAACCTGGGTGGGTTGAAGTGTAAATGGAACAACAGGTCTCCCATAATTATTTCAAAAGGGTTTACCATGAGGGGTTTTCAGGGAAGTGTTCTTAATTTTAGGTGGGCTAAGGGAAAGAGGGTGATCTAGTCAGTGTGAGTTTGTTGGGAGAGCTTGGTTAGGGTGTTTTTTAATATTCTGTTCATTCTTTCAACCTTCCCTGATGACTGGGGACTATAAGGAATGTGGAAATGACAGGTTGGTGAACTCATTCATTATTGGACTGAATTGAATTGGGTATACCAAATCATGGAATTATACTAGAGGTAAGATGGTGAGTAACAGTTGAGGCTCTTTTGTTGGTAGTTGGAAAGGCCTCGACTCACCCCAAAAAGCTATCTACTAAGACTAAAAGGTATTTTACTTTTCGTACTGGGGTCATGTGGGTGAAGTCTAGTTGCCAGTCTTCCCCAGGAAGGTGACCCTGGGCTTGGTGAGTGGGGAAGGGCAGGGGTCATAGGTTAGAGAAGGTTGAGGATTGTTGGCAGATATTACAGTCCTTTATAATTTCTTTTATCTAAGCTGTTTTATTTTGGGTGTGAGGTAGAGATGGGGTTCTAATAATCCTTGGATAGGGTAGGAGCCAGTATGGAAAAGGTAATGCAAATTGGTGAGGAAGGGATCTTGGATTGCACTAGAAGAATTAGCTTTCCCTGTATATACCAATGGGGATCTTGGAAGTGAGCTCCTACAGCCTTAAGTTGGCTCTCTTGTTTTGGGGAATACTTAGTTGGGACAAGAGGTGGGGTTGGGAGCAGTGGTAATAGGTAGTGGGGAATATATTCACCCTCAGCAGCTAATCTGGCTAATTTGTCTCCCTCTTGATTACTTGAGGAGATATATTCTTTATCCTTTTGGTGTCCCTTGCAATGGGTAACCACTGCTGCCTTTGGTAGGAGAGCTTTTTGGAGAAGATGATTAATTAATTTGTGATTTTTGTATAGTACTCCCTTTTGCAGTTAAAAGATCTTGTTCCTTCTAGATTTGAGCATTGGAATGAAGGATATTGTAGGCATATTTTGAGTCAATATAGATATTAATAATAGGACTTTTTGCTAAGGTTAGTGCTTGAGTTAGGCCTATGAGCTCAGCTTGTTGGGAAGTGATGTGAGGGGGTAAGGGTGAGCTTCAACTACCCTCCTGGGTGGATAACATTGATCATGGTTATAATACCCTTCAGTAATGGCATATCCAGTGGTTAGGGGGTCCTTAGATACGTTCCCATCAACGAACCAGTCAGGTGGCCCCAAAATGTGGGTAGTGGTTATATGGTGAAGGCGGTCAGGGGAAAATCGATAATCTCTGATTAGTTATCTTGTTCATTTTTTCCAGGTGCTTTGGGGGCAAAAGGCTAGCAGGGTTTAAAGGGGGGCATCTTGCAAAGGAGATTTCAGGCTGGAGGAGAGTGGAGTGGAGGGTTTGTAGGCGGGAATTTGAAATACTGTTAAGAGCTTTGTGACTAAACATATCAGGTAGGTTGTGAGAGGATAGCACCAGAAGGGGGTGATAGAAGGTTAGCCCGAGGGCCTCCGGGATTAGTAGGGTGGCAGAAGCCAAGACCTTTAGACAGAGTGGCCATCCCTGATATGTGGAGTCTAATTGTTTTGACAAGTAAGGGACAGGTATTATAAGCCCCCCAGCTGGTTGGGCCAGGAGACCTAAGGCCTTTTTTTTTTTTTTTTTGCTATGTAAATACAGAAAAAAAGGGTTTATTTGGATTTGGCAGCCCCAAGGCGGGTGCCTGGCTCAGGGTCTTCTTTAACTTGTTAAAGGCTCTGGATAGGTCAGGGTCAGGGGAAATTAGGTCAGTAAGGTTTCCTTTTGCAGCTTTATAGAGGGGTTTGGTTATACAGACAAAATTAGGTATCTAGGCTCTAAAGTACCCAGTAAGGTCCAGGAAAGAGAGAAGGCCCTGTTTTGTGTCGGGAAAAGGAACAGAAATGATGGCCTTTTTCCGGGATAAGGGACTTTCTTTTGTAGTAGGAGATAAGCCAAGATATGTGGCCCTTTGAGTCATCAGTTGAGCCTTTTTCTGTGAAACCTGATATGCCCAGGTAGCCAGGAAATTTAGCAACTGGACAGTATGAGTTAAGTAGCCTTGCTGGGTTGTCCTACAGAGCAATAGATCATCAACATACTGGAGAACAAGGCTGGGATTTAGGTTAAGTCTTTTTAAGTCTGATTGAGGGACCTGTCTAAAAAAAGGGGGCTGTTCCAGAAACCTTGAAGAAGGACTGTCCAGGTAAGTTCCTGGGCATGTCCAGTGTTGGGATCTGTCCAGATAAAGGCAAATAATTCTTGTGAGGATGGGTATAGAGGAATAGTAAAGAAGGCATCCTTTAAGTCTAATACCGAGATAAAGGTGGTGGATGGAGGGATGCGGATAAGAGAGTATAGGGGTTTGGCACTACTAGGTGGGTGGGGACCATGGCTTCGTTTACATGTCAGCAGTTCTGTACCAAGTGAAAGGAGGCATCCAGTTTCTTGACAGGGAAGCTAGGGGAATTATGTGGGGAGTCAGTAGGGATTAGGAGTTGGGCAGATAGAAGGAGGAAAATAATAGGCTGGAGCCCTCGAAGACTGGCTGGGCTTAATGGGTATTGGGGAATGGTGATAGAGTGAGAAGGATCTCTCAATGGGATTTTTATTGATGTGTGGTGGATGGCTATTTTGGGGGATTTTGTTTTCCATATTTCCGGATTTATATGAGCATGGATGTTTTGGGGATTGTTATCTCCCCCTTGAGGCAGTGGGGTAGATAAGTGTAAAATAAGATAAGGATGACTTTCTTTAAAGCTATTTAGTCGTGCCGGGCGTGGTGGCGCATGCTTGTAATCCCAGTACTTTGGGAGGCGGAGACTGGAGGATCTGGGTTCGAGACCAGCCTCAGCGCTGTCTCTCTCTTTCTCTCTCTCTCTCTCTACTTAGTGAGGCCCTCCACAACTTCGTGAGACCCAGTTTCAAAATAAAGTATAGAAAATAGGGCTGGGGGTGTAGCGCGGAGGTAGAACGCCCTTGGGTTCAATCCCCGGTACCGCAAAAAAAAAAAAAAAAGCTATTTAGTCGTATGGATGTACCTAATTTGTGAAGTAAGTCCCTGCCCATAAGGGGTGTAGGACATTGAGGAATCACCAGGAAGGAATGGAGAAGGGACGTTTTTCCAAAATGTCAAAATAGGGGTGGAGTCTTCTTGGAGTTTTCTGGGATACGTTAACAGAGATGGAGGAAGGGAGCAAATTTTCAGAGAATTCTGTTAAAACAGATAAACTCGCCCTGGTATCCAGAAGAAAGGAGATAACCTGTGACAGGTCAGACATGGAAAAGGGCAGGTGAACACGGACAATGCCACAGGACTCTGCGACCTCCCACGGGGAGCAGTGAGGGGTGGAGAAAAAGAGGGGGAGTTTCGGGCCACCAGGGGAAGCAATTGTGGAAGGTGGGGCACCAGTAATCATGGGAGGTGGGGCGCCGGCGATGGTGGGGGGCGGGGCGCCGGCGATGGTGGGGGTGGG
>PVJS01038361.1:0-19446 GCA_004027185.1 Glis glis
TTAACATTTGTCTGGGCAAACAGAATGTTCCCGGACAACCTTCTCCCCCCTTCCCGGGTCAAGTCTCTCCTCTGAGAACATTTAGCTGTTGTGAAAAACACAGCACACTTATCAGCAGGTCTCAACCTGCACCTTTGGTTGAGCTTGTACCTCTCAGGGCTATATTTACAACTCTAAACCAAGGAAATAGCTCCCGACAGTTTCCTATATATAATACCATGTCATCTGTAAGCAGCAACAATTTCTTTTCCATCTGAGTGCCTTTTATCTCTTTCTCTTGCGTGATTGCTCTGATGAGGATGTCCAGAACTATGTTGAACAAAAGTGGTGAAAATTGGTATCCTTTTCTTATTCCAGACTTTAGACAGAAAGCTTTCACCTTTTTCCCACCTGGTATGTTAGCCGTTGGCTCATTTATACATGGCTTTTATTATATTGTAGTATATTCCTTCTATACCTAATTTGTACAGCATTTCTATCATGAAGGGATGTTGAATTTTACCAGCTGCCTCTTCTGCATCTGTTGAGATAAATATATGGTTTTTGTCCTTCATTCCCTTGATGTAGTAAATCATGTTTATGTTTCTATACATTGAGCTATCCTTGCATCCCTGCCTGAATCCCATTTGATCATGGTGAGCAATTTTTTAAGGTGCTGTTGATTCATTCTGCTAGTATTTTGTTGAGAGTTTTTGAAACCGTGTTCATCAAGGTGTTGGCCTGTAGTTTTCCTTTGTGTGTGTGTTTGTCCGTGTCTGGTTTTGGTATCAGAGTAATGCTGGCCTCATAGAATGTGTTTGGAAGGATTATTTCCTCTTCTGTTTCTTGTAATAGCTTAAAATGTATTGGTATTACTCATTCTGTAAGTGTTTGATAGAATTCAGCAGTGGATTCCAAAAAGACAAATACTGCATGGATTGCACCTGAGTCTCACAGCTGCAGGGACCTGCACAGTATCAGGAAGAGGATGGGGGTGCCCAGACTCATGCCAAGGCTACAACTGATACAGCTGAAATGCCAGTCTATTCCACCAGTACAAGGTCTATAGCCTCTATCTCTGAGCTCTGCCTACATATAGGGCCGTCCGTTTCTGTCGGATACATCAGGTATGGGTTTCACAGCAGCAGGCCTGGCACTGATCTCTGAGGCAAAATCCTGAGCTAACATTCATGCCCTCCTCCCCAGTACAGTCTTGCTCCCTGCTTTGCTGCCTGAGGCTGGAGGAGTGGCAGAGGAAGGCAGATGCTTACCTAATAAAGTTACAGCACCTTGGACAGTGGGTATCAGCCTGGCAGTCATGGAGCCCTGCCCAACACTAGGTTTCACCATAGTAGGCCTGGTACTGGGTTTCAAGTTTAAGGTCTGGGCTTAATTCTCTCTCCCTCCTCCAGTCAGGAAGTTCTCTCCTCATGCTGGGTTGGTGGGGAGGAGAGGGGGGAACATGGGCAACTCTTTCCTTCCTGCCTTCTTCAATACATATTTTCATTTTGTTATACTAATAGTAAGCACTATGGCCTCTCATCCCATTTCCTTAGCTCTTGTAGAGGTCATGGGTGATCTTGTGAAGTCTTGTGGATGATTACTGGAACATCTTACTCTGCTGCCATAATGCTCTGCCTCCTACACTGGGTTTTTCTGTTGAAAGATCATCTCATGTCAACATAGTACCTTCAAAAAATGAACTAGGCTGTAATTCCAGTAATTGGGAGGCTGACACAGGAAGATCGCAGGTTCAAGGCCAGCAGGGTGCAGTAACATAGCAAGACCCTGTCAAATTAAAAAACAAAAAGGGCTGGAATTGTAGCCCAAAGGTAGAATGCCCCTGGGTCCTATCCCCAGCAACAAACACACACAAACAAATGAATTGGGTTTCTTTGTCACTTATTATGAAAATCCACTAACATAGTGAAAGCAAATAGCAGGAATTCTTACTGTCTTTTTTTATATTCACAATGTACTTTTTTCATATAAAATGCCAGAGGGGAGAACAATTATAAAAATAAGTGAAATACATCTATTCAGTTGGCTTTTTTCCATTAGAGCCATCAACAGCGTATTAACAATCAATACCTTTAGCTTGTTTCCAAAGTGAATTATCAGGCTACATGGAGGCCAAAAAAAAAAAAGAAACCCTCACTACTTAAGCAGCATGTAAGTGAATGTTGATTGCCTTTCAGTGGTCAAATGCAGTAAAACCATGCCCTAGTGTTTTTACATCCAAAACCTTAGGACAACTAAAAATTTTAGCTCAAAAACTCCAGTTCTGCTATGGTTATTAAAAGACACAAAGAAGACACACAGATGGCCAACAAGCATAGGAAAAGATGTTCAACATCACTAATCATTAGGGAAATAATTAAAACCACAATGCAATATCACCTTACATCAGTAGATGACCACCATAAAAACAAAACCAAGCAAAAGAGACAGTAACAAGTAACTCCTATAACAGTTGTAAAATGGTGACTATGGAAATAGTATGGTGGTTCCTCATAAAAATGAAAATAGAATTACCATACAATCCTGCAAGCCCACTTCTAGGTATATATCCAAAAGACTTGAAAATAGGATCTCAAAGATGTAGCTGCACACCCACGTTCATTGCAGCATTAGTCACAATAGCCAAGAGAAGGAAGCCATCAGCATGTGAACGGTTAAGAAAACGTGACACATACATACAATAGAGTATTCTCTGGACTTGGGGAAATCCTGTCATATGCTGTGGCATGGTTGAACTTTGAGGACAATATGCTAATGAAATAGGCTCATTCTAAAAAACAAATACTGCATGATTTCACTTATATGACACAATCAAAGTAGTCCAACTCTTAGACAAAGAAAATAGAATGTGATTGCCAGGGGCTGGGGGGAGTTGTTCAATGCATTAGAATTTCAGTTTGGGGTTGTGTTTTTTTATTTATTTTTTATTTTTTATTTTTTTGGTGGTGGTACTGGGGATGTAACCCAGAGGCATTCTACCTCCAAGCTATACCCCAGATCTATTTTATTCTTTTATTTGAAAACAGGGTGTCACTAAGTTGCAGATGGCCTCACTAAGTAGCTAAGGCTGACCGTGAACCTGCAATCCTCCTGTCTCAGCCTCCCAAGTACTGGGATTACAAGCATGAGCCACCACGCCTGACTAGAATTTCAGTTTTGCAAGATGAAAAAGTTGTAGCAATCTGTTACACATAACACTACTCTACTGTACACTTACATGACAAAATTTACCATCTTAACCAATTGTGTTTAACACACACACACACAAAACCACTGCCACATGAAGCACTAAAGAGATCCATTGGCTCTCCACCTTTAGCAGAGGTTAATGCACAGCTGATTTCCCACCTCCCAAGCTTTATTTTGTAAATTATTAAATAAATTGTGTAACTTTATTTTTATGGCCCTCGGGGCAATTAAAAAAGAGGCGATGAGGTTCATAAAGGAACAACCGGTAGGAAACAGCAGATCATTATGAGACTGGGGTCAGCATCAGTGCACTCTCTGGTTCCAGCTTTTTTGTTTTGCTTCTGCTGCTGTTGGTTCTTGCCTTTGATTGATTTTAGAATGACTCCACCAGGGGCAGTAAGGAAGGCAGTAAGACTGCCTGTATAGAAAGGAGTTGCTGAATCTGGTGAGGTTCCGGCAGCTTGCTTATTTATGTTCCTTTGTACCCCACCTCTGCACAAAGGCTTCTTGAGGCCGCAGCTCAGGTTCAGCAGGAGGAGGAATATCAATTGTCCTGCCAGTGCACTAAGTAGGAGCTTGCAAAATAGACAAATGCTAATAGAACACAATCCTGATTCCCAGGGAGCAGCTTACTGATGAAGGGAAAGCGGTCCCATTTGTCTTCATTGGGAGCCTAGGTGGCCGGCCAGCTGCAAGCTTTCACTACAGGGGCGGGAATGTAAATGTAAACACTTCACCGGGGTATTTAGTATGGCAAAGTGTGATGTGAAGATCAAGGCGGTCTTACTGCCTTTCTGTGTCTTTGTTTCTTAGGAAAAATTTACTGGGTTATTATCTTTAGCTACTGGATCAATTAACAAGCACAGCTGTGCCCAGAGGCCCACACCTGGCGCCCGGATGGTGCCTTCACTGGGCACATGAATGAATGACCGAAAAGGAAAGAGCAAGATCAGTCCTGCCCTCGAGAAGGTTATGGTCTATTAGAAAAAAGAGAAAACAGCTGGGCATAGTGGCGCACACTTGTAATCCCAGTACTCGGGAGGCTGAGACAGAAGGATCTGGGTTCGCAGCCAGCCTCAGCTACTTAGTGAGGCCCTTCGCAACTTAGTGAGACACTGTTTCAAAATAAAGAATAAAAAATAGGGCTGGGGGTGTAGCTCAGAGATAAAATGCCCCTGGGTTCAAACCCCAGTACCGAAAAAAAACAAAGCAAGACAAGAAAAAAGAGAAAACAAGCATTCTTATGAATGAAGGGGCTTAAAAATAATTGTGGCATTAGCACATAGTACATACACACGTCCAAATGAAAGGGAATGCCCATGTGGTTAGATGAATGGGATGGGAGGGGTTAGTTTTCTCTTTTTATTTTTTTGTGCTTTTATTGCTGCATTGTAATTATACATCAGAGTGAGATTCAAAGTGAAACAGAGATACATGCACACATCACTTGGTGTATTTCCCTGAATTAGGAGGATTTTTAAAGAAAGAATTCCTACCTCTCCAGTCTTCAGTATCCTGGGTACAAAAACTAAATCATGTACTTGGGAGGCTGAGACAGGAGGATCGCAGGTTCAAGGCCAGTGCTTGGTAACATAGCAAGACCCTATTTCAAAATATAAAATAAAAAGGGCTAGGGGTGTAGCTCAGTGGTAGAGTATCCCTGAGTTCAATTACACACACACACACACACACACACACACACATACACACACACACACAAACTATATCCCTTTAGCTCCAGCATCTTTTGCTCATATTTATTCTGAACTGTTGCATTTTTAATGTTATGCATAAAGTGGCTGCATTCTAAGAAAGAACTACCATATCTATCTGGTAAAAATGGTTTCTTCCATTTACAAAGTGAAGGTACAAAATATACTTGATTCATTAAAAAAGAAAAAAGTGGTACTAGATCCAGCTGATTCTGAGGTAGATCTCCTCAGAGTATGAGTGTGCTTGAAAAAAATCAAACAGCTTGAAGTAAGCCTTTCGTGCCTCACCACAAGCCGGACATCCAGTCTGGACTGCAGAACAGAATGCGACACAGTCCCATCAATTATTTCCACCTCTCCATCCCAGCAAAGAGTAGACGATTTTCAGCTGAAAGTTTTTCTCAGCCTTTTGTCATCCTTCACCTCTATTTGATCTTTACTGGTCCACTCAGAAAATAGGCACTTATTCTTTGAAACAAGAAAAGAGAAACACACAGTGGGGGCAGAGGGGTCCCATGAGAGTGGAAAAGAGACAACCACAAACTTCAAAGCATTGCAATTTTCTTGAACCCTTGGTTAATAGATTACCCCTGAGAGAAAGCATTTAGAGTTCTCAGTCTTACTTTTTTTTTTTTTTTTGCGGTACTGGGGATTGAACACAGGGGCGTTCTACCTCCGCGCTACACCCCCGGCCCTATTTTTTATACTTTATTTTGAAACCGGGTCTCACGAAGTTGCGGAGGGCCTCACTAGGTAGAAAGAGAGAGACAGGAAGAGGGAAAGAGAGAGAGAGACAGAGACAGAGACAGAGAGAGAGCTGAGGCTGGCCTCGAACCCGGATCCTCCAGTCTCCGCCTCCCAAAGTACGGGATTACAAGCGTGCGCCACCACGCCCGACTTTCAGTCTTACTTTTTGACCTCCACATATTCTCATGACAGGAACACATGGGTCTGCCCTCACCCCCTTAGGGTCAATCTGACTAGAGAAGAGGAGAAGGGCCCCTTCCATCTAACTGCCTGCACCCTTCCACAGAGGATGCCACAAGCCTGGGTCCTTCTGTATTTGGGGTTTCTTCACCCACTGCTCTGATGGAGCTATCTGAAAAGCTAACATTCTGAAACAAACACCTACAACACAAGAAAGGATATATATTTTTGCTGTTGTTGTTATTATTATTATTTACTGGGGATGGGACTCAGGAGCATTTTACCTCTGAGCTATACCCCCCAGCCCTTTTTTTTTTTTTTTTGAAACAGAGTCTAAGTTGCTGAAGGCCTCACTAAGTTGCTGAGGCTGGCCATGAACATGAGATGCTCCTGTCTCAGCCTCCCAAGTACTGGGATTATAGGCATGCACTACCATGCCTAGCTAGGATACATTTTAAATATAAATTTTGAAAATGTTCCTACTCTCAGTCCACTGCTGCTTTAGTTCTCCAATGATGCCCTAATGGGCACTCTTTTTTAGGTTACTTTTACTTAACAAAACCCTACATATTAATTCTAGAATATCTCAAATATAGAAATAATCAAAAGAAGAAACTTTTTCTCTCTTTCTAAAATGTAACTTTTGTTTCAAACCCTATTTTTTTCACCTGACAATATGTTTAGATGACTCTGCTATGGTATTAAACACTCTTCCATACATCATTTGTAATGACTTCTTAGCATCTTTGTTGTATACATTAATAACTTGGCCAATCCCCTTGCCAACTATTTTTCTTTCACTGTTTTTCTAATTTTTCCACTATATGGAAAACTTGACCAAAAATATCCCTTTGGCTGTATCTTTCCATATTTTCTCAATTGTCCTTTAAGATAATTTTGAAAAGCAAAAGTACCAGGTCACAGGAGTATGGATGAAGTCAGGGAGTCAAATCCTGGTTGTTATATGAGAGCTACTCTGAGGTGATGGAGTATATTTCTTATTAAAGTATCTGTTCCAAGAGCCAAGCATTTGTGAGCTCTGACAGAGGCTGTGTGATCTAATAAAAAGTGCCTGGAGTGGAGAGTAAGTGCTGGGCCAGAACATTAGACTGCCAGACACACCCAGCAGAGCCCCTCAGCCCTCGCCTCCACCTCAGAGGCCCCGTGCCTCACTTACAATGAGATGGATGCCCAGCAGGTTCTGAGCCTCCCCTCCAGCCCGACAGGAGGACGACTCTCTTCCATACTGGAAGAGAGAATGGGGGGCAGGAACTGCATCCTATGGATGTATTTGTACAGTTTGCTTTATTTTTATTGTACCTGCCATTTTCTTTAGTTTGTTTTTAAACAACACTAACAATATTTCTCAAAGAAACAGAGGGCCGTGACGACCTAATAACACACGTCTTTGACAGTTTAAAAAAGCAGAGGCCTTCTCCGGTAACTCGGAACTTGCCTGCATCTGTTTGTTTTATTTCTTTGGGGAAAAGCAATTAGTCAAAAGGAAACCCAAGCCCATGGCACTTCTGACATTACTATGGCTTTCTTCCGAAGTGTTATGGGCCATAAGAGATTTTCAGACACTTCTCTGAGAATAAATGCCAGGCTGACTTCATTTGCCAATGGCAGGACTGACCTAGAGCACACTGGACAGGGACTTAGCTGCAGAATCACACAGGCTGGTATTCAAGCGGCATTGGCCTTCATGTAGAAGCCACTGGCTTCTGCTTCAGAGGTTTTGCTGGGCAAAGCAGAGTTTTGTGGCCTGTTACATGGAATGTGAAAGTGCTGCAATTTGGGGATGCTGCTGAGTTACCAATGCTAGAGGGAACCAGCAGCGCCCACGTTAACAGGTTATCACTCTTCCTGGTGACAACTCCTTAGCCTGTAAACCTGTGCGGCTGCATTAAGTCCATATGAAGTGATGTTTTCAGGCAGAGTGAGAACTGGCCTCTGACAATCCTTTAAATCAGATAAAGACAGATCAGGCCCATGGGAGGACGATCTCCACCTTGAAGCTGAGAAATTGAAGATGCAAGATGAATTTCTGACCACCTTACCTTACAAACCTGTTAGAACAAACATTCCAACCTCTTGCCTTCTGTCTAATCATTCAATAATGTCCCTCGCTGCACAGCATGACCTCTGGGAAATCCTCCATTGTCAGTTGCCGTCCAAAGCAGACCTCCTCCGGCTGGGTCTTGTCTCGTAAAGGCACCTTGACTAGCTCAGGGTGTTCACTCGTATTCAACCTGGACTCTAGAAAGCCATCCTCTTTTTTTTTTTTTGTAATATTGCCTTCATAGAAGAGTCTATGATGTGGGAAAAAATGAGACTACCTAAATGAATCAGAATACTGGTCAGTTACATTGGTCTAAAACCATCAGGGAACTTAAATGGGATCCCTACAGTTCTGATGGGTTTATAGCTAAGGGTAAAAACTACTCGAGGACAAAATTGAGTATCAAAATATGTTATAAAAACACAGCTGTAGCACTTAATAAATATGTAAGAGCTGGAAAAGTGAGTGGAGGAGCCTTCTTTAGGTGGGGAAAATAGAAAATTTAGATATCTACCTGGTGAATCTTCTCTATTGTGAAAGATTTATTGACCTTTTACATAAGTGTCACACAGCTTTCATTATCAGCCCCAATGTATAAAATGAGATTTGAGAAGAAGAATAGTAATGTATTTCATAGGCCAAAGGACCATAAGATCTTAGAGTGAGCATCTCATCACCCAGAGCACAAATGTGTAGAAAATTACAGAAATAAATTCTGAAGTACATCGGTGTTCAATGAGACCTGAATACTTGGAGTTCTCATTTCCCCCTTCTGAACTAAATAAGAAAACATTGAGACATCCTCACAATGTTCGGGGGGAAAGCATTGCATCGATGGTCTTGCTCTGCCAGGTACCTTGTTAGAGGATGTCATCTGGCCCAGCGTGGCAAACTGTATCCCTGGAACTGATGGAATCTGTTTATCAAGCTCAAATAGATCCCTCCGCCCTCATCCACTGTTGGGGGTGGAGAAGAGGTGATAAAGGTCGTTATACGATTTACCCCACCACTAAAACATCACAGAACTGCAATTCTGTCTACAGCCATTTGTTACAGGCAAGAGCAGATTAGGGGAGTAAGTACCGAGCCCTCAGCCATGATTGATGGTGAAGAACAGCTCAGAGAGGAATTCGACCACGCAGGAATAGCTGAGCAATGCAGAGATGTTAGCCAAGGTGTGAGCACTAAGTGAAATATCTAGAAAGAAAAACCTTCAGCCACCGGCCTCAGCCCTTCTTACCCTGAGCCAAGGAAGAGTTTAAGCTCCTCTCATTCCTCATCTCCACACTTGTTTTCAGTGTGCAATGACCATTTCCAGGGAGAAGCACTTTATTGATCTGACTAGGAATGTGGTGGTAATTAGGAAATTCCTTCTCATCTTTTATTTCATAATGTCTCTCTTTTATCATGTTCTATCCTTTAAGCAAAGGCAGCAGATAAGTCTGAAGGTGAGAGGAAAGAATATATTAAAGTTCATTTTGAAGCTCTTTTTTTTTAATTCCCCAGCTTTCCTTATATTCACTGGAAATTCCCCACAATGCCTTAAAGCTAAGAATCAAAATCAATAGAACTATTTATGTTTCAGGCTCATCCTTAAGTGAATGGATTTCCTGGGCCAAACCATTCCCCCATACCAAAAAGCAATATGAAGTGAAAATCCAGTTTATAAATATGAGGGTAGAAAGGAGAAATATTATAAGAAGAAAAAAAAACTGGAAGAAGTTAAAATTTTAGGGTTTATTTCTGAGTAGTGAGAAATACCACCAGATAACATACACTTTTATTTGTTATCCAAATTGTCTCTAATTAATATATTATTTTAGTAATCAGGGGAAAATGTTTTGGATGAACATTGAAAACAATAAGAAAGAAGGTAAGAGAGTGATTCCAACTAACATAGCTTGTCCTGACAATTATATGTAGATTCAGCCATGTGCGAGAACACAAAGCATATACACAGCGACTCCACACACACACTTTAACATGCCCTGCCTAGAGAAGACATGTCCAGGAGGACATTTTAGTGTCCTACCTGCTTAGTTGCAGAGTCCTCATCCTACAATGTCACCTGGGCAGAGCTGTCTCTTGAACTAGCTCATCTCTCTAGTCTACAGTGCTTTTGGTACCAGGCACTCACCTTGGCAGAGTGAGGAAAAGAAAGATGAACAAGCTACGGCTCTTACCTGGGAGACAAGGCCAAGACAGTCCTGTCAAAAAGTTAAGTACCAGCCAACACATGCTCAGAAGGGATGTGCAGAGTGCACCTGTCTCTGCAAGCTAATCAAAGAGCTGAGCGTGAACATCAGGCAGGGCTGCAGGAGGCAGAGAGGGAAGGCAGCAACCCATTCACATGCAGAATCAATGAAAGCGAGGGCGTGGGGTGAAGGCACATGAAATCATTTGACTGGCACTGAGATTTCTGGCAGAGAAACAGGGAGGACTTACAATTTAACCCAGACTGTGTCATAGAAGCAGGAGATCAGGGGCAGTCAGAGCAGTGGGATGAGAGAGGAGCCCTGGAAGTGGAGAGGGCTTCCACTGGGGAGGGGGCGGAAAGACACAGGGGGCAGAAACACAAGGACCTGCCAGTTACCTGATTAAGGGAAAACCAGGGAGAACAAACCCTCAAGGTTAGCCCCAGAATGACTGACTGGCATAGGAAAGAAGTGGGAGGGTCAAGATGGCAGCAGGTGGAGGGCAGACAAGGTCATCAGAAAATCCAAGAAGGGCAGCCAGGCACAGTGGCACACATCTATAATCCCAGTACTTGGGAGGCTGAGACAAGAGGATCGCAGGTTCAAGGCGATCCTCAGCAACTTAGCAAGACCCTGTTTAACAATAAAAAATAAAAAATAAAATAGGACTGGGGATTTAGCTCAGAAGAAGAACACCCCTGGGTTCAATCCTCAGTACCACAAAAAGAAAAAAAAATCCAAGAAGGCTCAGCAGCCTTCAAAAGGCAGCATGCACTATACAGAATCTAGGCTGGTGCAATTACAGCTCGCCAGGAGACAGCCCTGCCCACTGTCTCCTCCCTGGGCAGTTCCATGCCTGAGCTCCCCAGACAGCTGAGCTGGACAGATTGTCTAGGAAAGAAGATTCCACTGCCCCTCCCACTTTAATATCCTTCCTAGGAGAATTCACTACGTATGGATAATCTAAATCATCCTGCCCGATCCCCATTCCCAATACACACAGAACACATAACCACCATTCTCAGCCTGTGTGGTTCTTTGTAAGAAATGCCTGTTCTCTCGTCAATATCAAAACTATTCCATCCTGCTGATATGGGTTTAGTCTATATATTAGATAGAGCTATATACAATTACCTACTTAGCTACTGATGCAGAATGTCCTTGAGGTACTTTGTATTGCCAATTAATACATTTAATATTATAAGCTAACATGCAATATGTGGCTTTTAAATTATTTACTCCATATATGTTTTCGTTAAGGAAGGGATTTTTATTAGCATATTTATGACACCATTTCAAGACTTCATATAACTTAATTCTATTAATAAAAACAAATTTAAAAGTCATTATTTTTTAATTACTGCTTTTGATTTAGTTCTTTCCTGCTCTGCAAATAAGGGTGGCTGTAGCCATCATAACTTTATTCTGCGCTCTCATAAATTACTTGGTAGCAGAAGTTGACTAAAAGCGGCATCCATGGAGCTCTTGGTGTGGCCCTGTGATTTGGCCACAACTCCGCTTATCAGAGCTCTGTGCCTCACATGAAGCCATTAGCTGATTCTGTGTGGTGACCACAGATCACATGATCCTAAATCCAGAGAATCCGTATTGAAGGCAATTCGGACTAGGCCGTCAGCAGCCTCACCTGTGATGCCCCAGGTGCTGCCAGCAGCATCCTCCTTGGGCCTGATACTGGGCACATTCCTACTTCTGGTCCTTTCAGAAAACATGAGATGACTTCCTTTGGTATTAATTTCCTAACTGCTCAATTTCCCAACCATGTGTTCATCATTCAGGTTCTGTAGATGCCAGGCTGACAGGTTTGGGACACCAGAGACCATCTGGTTCTTGACCTTGGCATTGACCAGAAGGATGCAAAGTTGCTGAGTATCCAATAGAGCAAGTATCATGAGGTTTATATATTAAAACTTAGTATGAGACAGCTGCCGGCAAGGAAGAGCTAAGGGAGAGAGAATGGAAAATGAGATGTCACATCTCCCAACCAGATTGTTGGTCCCATGGAATAGGCTGCAAAGCACCCTGAATATGCCAACAGAGGTTTGCCGATCGCACAACAGGAAAGACAGACAGGAGGCCTGCCAGCTCCCTAACAAAGGAGCGCTCCCAGACCTTGGTGGCTAATAAGCATGTTGCCATAGTCACCAAACATTTTCCATTATAGGAAAAGCCAGCTTGTTTCAGAGTTAAGCCAGAGAATGTCAATTATAGAAAAACTGTACTTTGATCTAGCTCTGGTTCCAGCTAGGGAAGCTGTTGTGCCCCCAAACAAAACAAAACGCAATGCAGTAGCCAGAGGTGAACCAGCTATGCAGCTGCCAAGAACACAATTGAGTGTTTGCCTCACACTGATTCCTACGTTGAGGTTAGCAGAGAATGGAAGATGGGGTGAGAAATTAGCACAGGGTGCTGCTGCTACAGCTGCTTTGAAGATGACACCTCAAGCCAGCAGGTGCTCAAGGGTAATGGGCCAAAGAAATGATAAAGCAGGAAGGTCAGGTGATCCTGAAAAGTTAAATCACTTCCAATTCATCTGATGCTTAGTAGTTTTCAAATTAAGGCACTTTTATTTGCTTCCGTGCTCTTCACTAAGAGAATGGCACATACTTTGTAAATGACACTGGAGTCCAGCCCTGACTAAATGAATCTTCAGATCTCAGATGAAGGCAAACAGGGTTTGTCCTGCATAAGCATAAGATTGTTGCCTGGAACCAAAAAGGCTCACAAAAACACCAGTTATTCAGATATGTCCACTCAAAAATACATTTCTTTTTTTTTTTTTGCGGTACTGGGGATTGAACCCCAGGGCGTTCTACCTCTGAGCTACACTGCCAGCTCTATTTTTTATTCTTTATTTTGAAACAGCGTCTCACTAAGTTGCGGAGGGCCTCACTAAGTAGCTGAGGCTGGCCACGAACCCAGATCCTCCAGTCTCAGCCTCCCAAGTACTGGGATTACAAGCGTGCACCCACACCCGGCTAAAAATACATTTCTAAAGAACTTTTCTGTGGCTTTATATCTCTCAGTATACAACTCTATTTAAGTGCTTAACAAATTGCATCATGTTTATTTCTCCTGTCCCTAGAATGTGAGCTCTGCGAGGTCAGAGAGAGAAGGTTCTAAATTCATTTTCATATTGCCATTGGCTAGCACATTGCTCAGCCTTAAGGATATTAAAGGATCCACGGTGTTTGATTGAATGGCAGGATGAATGAATGAATGAAGATATTTAAGAAGTGATATCAGCCAAAGATTATTATGTAGTTGTTTCTCTCCTGCATATCTATGTGTCTGCAATCTAGATACATCCTTCAGCTTCTGAAAGAGACTTCCTGAGTGAAATCAATCAGAGTCAGTCTCTCTCTCTCTTTCTCTCTCTCGGTACTGGGGATTGAACCCAGGGGCATTCTACCTCTGAACTACACCACCAGTCCTTTTTATTTTTTATTTTGAAACAGGGTCTCACTAGGTTGCTGAGAGTCTCACTGTTGCTGAGGCTGGCCTCAAACTTGCAATCCTCCTGTCTCAGCCTCCCAAGTACTGGGATTAGAGGCGTACACCACCACTCCCGGCCCAAGTGAAATCTCTTGAGTCCTAACTTTCCATTCACATTTGGCCTTCATTCCCACTTTTAGCAAAAGATGAAACAAAGATCCTTAAACAGACACCTTGACTTTGCCATTGATTCTGTCTCTCAGTGGGCGTCCCTATTCACCAGCTGCTCTCCACACACTCATAGTATGTTAGCTGCACAATGACATTGACTTTGTCCATCTTGTTGACCATTGTATCCTGAGCATCTCCCATCTAATAGTCAACTATAAAAAATGTGTCAAGTGAGAAAATGTATTAAAGATTTCTCAGTCTGTTGCCATACTAACCAGTCACTCATTCTGCTGTGACAAAAATAAGAATAAAAAGCTATACTAAAACTCTTCATTAAGGTTGTAAATGGAGCTGGTTGTGGTGGTATACTCCTAAAATCCCAGTACTCGGGAGGCTGAGACAGGAGGATCGCAGATCTGAGGCCAGCCTCATCAACTTAGCGAAACACTGTTCCAAAATTAAAAAAAATAATAAAATAAAAAGGGCTGGGGGTATATCTCAGAGGTAGAATGTCCCTGGGTTCAATCCCTAGTACAAAAAAATATATAAATGGTTCACTAGTGCTCAGGAAAAGGAGAATCTAGAGTCTGTAGATACATTAATACCACTGGGGGAAGTTCTTATGCCTCTATCATTCTCTCCTTGGATTGACAGTGAGAAACCTGCCTGTCTTCCTCATGACCATGTTGGAGAGAGAAGAAAAGGTCTCTTCTCTTATCCTACACACACATGCACACATGCACACAAACATACACATGCACACACACCCTCCTACTTAAAGCAGCAATATTTCCACATAGAGATAACTAAGGACAAACTTACAAAGAGAAAGAATGCCCTTGGAACTCTGGGTCCTGAAAAGAGGGCATTAATAGTGCAGTAAATTTGAGGGAGAGAAATCACATTATTTTAATGAATGTTTCTCATAAAATATTGGAATAAAGATGTCTTTCTCATAATAGAAGTACAAGTTATGACAAAAATTACTCCTTTTTTCCATTTACCTTTAATCAAGCTACCCTGGGAAGATGAAAGGATAAAGAGAATGAGCTTGAACTTGAAAGAGATAAGATTTATACCCAAGCAACTGGCCCAATCCATTCATTTTGCAGTTGCTTTCAGTTAGTTTGGCAAAAATTCAAACTTAGCAAAACTAATAATTATACCCTAAATCCATTCATTCTCTGGTTTTAAGATTTTGAGACTTAAATTTAAGCCTCTTAAGATTTGTAATTATTTCCTCTCGGAACATAGTGGATTCCTGTGTCCTAGGGAGATGCATTGCCAAAAATAAAGTACAAGAATGATAGGTTTTCCCTCATTTCTAAGCAAACAACAATGTGGAAAGTTGACCGTGAAGACATTGGCCGCGCATCCGTTAAAATTCCCTCGACTTGCTTGGTTCATTCAAGCTTAAATACTAGAAAAGAGGAAGGTACTGACAGGCCATCCTCTGGGTGCTCTGAATGCAGAACCCAGCTTTGTCAGTCATTTCAAGTGGATATAAATGGATATTTTCACCAATCTTTTCCACACACCAGGGGTCAAGAGAGCAGCTCTACTTCTAAAAATGTATCTACAAGTTCCCAGTGAAACTTTCTCTTGACCTTTCATTTAATGCTGATATGAAGCTCCAAAGAAAAAACTCACCATGCAGATATGTACCCACCCAGTTTTCCACCTGTCACATAAAAAATAGGACTATTCAGCTCACCTGAGATATAAGCCTTTATATCAATTATCAGTCACTAAAATGTAGCCCCCAAGATAATATTAAGAGTTAAGCCTTTTCTTGTCAAGTGATAAAGGTAATAAAATAATATCTTACTTTATATTTGCATAATGCTTTTATCTAAGTATTTTTTATGAGGCAACTTTATGAAGAAGACAGGGATGTGGTTAACATTTAACAGTCATGAAAACTGAGGCCCAGTGAGATTAGGTGGTTTGCACAAGGTCCCACAGCTAGTAGGCAATAGACAATGTACTTGAACCCATCCTCTGACCTCAAAGGATAATGCTCTTTCCTCTGCATCGTGCCCTGTTAGCCCAATTCAAAACCTTCACTCGGGCTGCTCAGGGGGGTGCTGGCAGAGCCCAGCATATGTACATATTGATGTATTGATGGGGATATGGCAACCATGTCAGACAGCTGCATGTGGCATCTACAGATGACCCCAGTTCTGTGTCTGGATAGAGCTGACTCATCTGGAGTAGTTCTGGGAGATTTATCCCAGTCTGAGGCTTCAGAGGGCCTCCGGGGAACTGGATCCTTTTTGGTCAACCAACTGATCACAATGGCACTTCATTTTGCATTGGCATCACGTTGACTTACATGTTAGGCACGCAAGCTACAGGTGCCTTAAGTTATTGAGCTCATTCAAACCTCACAACAACTCTGAGAGGGAGGTTCTAGAACCACTTCATTTTCCTAATACAAAAACCAAAGCTTAGGGACTTTGGGGTGACTTGCCCCATCGGGACGAACGATCAGTGACTGGAATCTGTACAATTCGACTCCATGGTCCAAATGTTACACTCTGCTTGACAGCAGCCCAAGGAGTCCATGCCCTCCTGATCAGCCTGTAACCCTCCAGAGATGCTGCAAATTCAACCACACTCTGAGCCATTACAGAGAACATCACCTTACAAAGCAGTTGCCAGCCCCATTGGCTCAAGGCCGATAATGTTTGCCGGAACTGAAAATAGCTGCCATTTTAGCACTTTAAAGCGATCACAGTGTTCCTCTTTGTGTAATTCATCAAACATGTAAGTATAGCCAAAGAACATATTCTTCCATCACTGGGAACTGGTACAAAGGCCCCAGGACCCTGACTCTTTGGGGTGACCAGTCAAACTCTTCAAGGACCTTCCTCTGCTAACACAGGAAGAAAGAATAAAGAAAACAAATTACCATCTAAGATCAGAAGGAGCGACTTAGGGCCAATGTCTCCGGTACTCACAGATGTTTTGAGTATCCAGGTAATGAAATCACTCTTAGGCCTTTGAAAATAGGCCCTGAGAGCAGTAGCAGCCTCCAGCTTAAGCCTTCCTCTTCCACAGGACTGTGATGCTGTGGGGGAGCCTCACAGCTGCTCTTGGTTCTCTGCATGCCAGACCCCCTCTGCTTCACCCAGAGAGCAGCCTCACCTGGAGGCAGAGCATTCTGTGCGTGTGTTGTGGAAGTGGGAAACAGGAGTGTGTGTGTGTGTGTGTGTGTGTGTGTGTTGTGCTGGGGATTGAACCCAGAGGTATTCTACCTCTGAACTACATCACCAGCCCTTTTTATTTTTTATTTTGAAACAGGGTCTCAATAAATTGCTACAGCTGGCCTCAAATCTGTGATCCTCCTATCTCAGCCTCCCAAATACTGGGATTACAGGCACACACAGCCACACCTGGCAGGAATGCTTTTTTTCCCCCAGAAACATAGAGATTTATTTAGGAAAGTAGGAAATATACATTCAAGGGAGAATGCGGGCCACTCCAAGAGTGGCGAGGCCCTTTGGGAATGCAGGGCTCTTCCTTTACAGGAGGCTTTTGTGGGGGATGGGCAGGAGGAGGTTTGTGAGGATGACCTCAGTCTGGTAGTCACAAGGTGATTTAGGATGTTACTGTCATCTTTCAGATCCTGACCTTTACTGTCTTAGCAGGAATCCATTTTATTTAAACTGTTCGGGGACA
The DNA here is from genome assembly GCA_004027185.1 of Glis glis. Classification (NCBI taxonomy): domain Eukaryota; kingdom Metazoa; phylum Chordata; class Mammalia; order Rodentia; family Gliridae; genus Glis; species Glis glis. The sequence continues at coordinate 17,394 of PVJS01038361.1, forward strand.
GCCAACAATGTCTGAGGAGACTGCTCTTTTGAGTAGGGCACAAGGAGATTCCTCTTTTGTGTAACCTCTGTTGTCTGATCAACAGACACTTCCCTAAGGACAGTCAACAGAAACTTTTGGGTGTAATAGGCCTTGTCACAGGCTTCCATATTAAAGTTACATTTTCCTTGTTCTCCCTTCATGTCTCCTTTCTACCTATTTATTTTATCTCTTCTATCCTACCTCTCCCCCCTCTCCTCCCCAATCCCCCGCCCCAGACTTTGATCCCTTAACCTTAAGGGTTGATGAGGGGTAAAGTTCCATCTTCTATAGCTTCTTCAGACTGCAAGGGACCTTGGCCCTGCCTAGCCAGGAATCAAAAGAGTCGTCTTAACTGATCTAAAGGCCACAGGGAGAAACTGGCCTCAGTTGTTGAGATAGGTTCTTTACAGTCAGGTCACAAATTGACACCACTGCAGGACACAGGTCCAGGAATATGAGGATTAGTAGGTAGGTGCCTTTGTCTTCTATGTGCCCACATTTCTGGTGTGTCCACTGTGCCAAGCCTGCCATCACAGTTGTTGAGTCCACGTTCACAGGCCTGGTTATTTTGGTTTGCTGTTGGACAAAGCCATTCGCCTGTTTTTCAATGCTATCACGGTTGCAGCAGGCATCTACATGGAAAACTGACATGTTAGTGTATTATACAATAACCCAGATATATTGCCACAATGATTTTCCCCACAGCTCTTTATTCTGGACCACCACTGATGAGCATCCTAAACTGGAGACCAGGTAGCCAACAGATTTGGCTATGTAACATTCTGAGAAGTCTTTGTAGCACAGAACCTGAAACACCGCATACAACTTAGCAGATTGGTTACTATGACCCTCTCCATTAGTGCTAATAATTTGCTTGCTATAAGGATTATATGCCACCACTGTCTTCTTTCTGTTCTTACATATTTGGCAGAGCCGTCTGTAAACCAAGCATCTTGTTTTTCTTTAGGTGTAAGGTAGCAAAGCTTACTTAAAGAAGAGCCATTACATGAACTATTGAGAGGGATGGCAGGCCATGGAGTCTGTTAGGCTCTGACCTCAGCCATTCAAGGCGGCATTCAAAGTACTGACTTCCCACGTTGAGAAGAGCCTTACTGAGCAAGCTGACCAGAGGTCATGGTGCTCCCAGCCTCAAGAATTTCCTATTACATCTCCTAGTCCACTGAACTCTCTCTTGAAAGCATCCTTCCAGTGTTTTGTGACCTAAGTACCCCTTTCCAGGGAACCTCAAGGAGCTTCCTGCCATGCCTGATGCAGAAGCCTGCATCGCCCCACTGCAGGCTGGGGTACTGGCCCTGAGTCAAAGTCCCTGGTGACTTTTTATTTCCACAGGGGCTCACATTAAAGTGGAGGGCTTCAGATGAGAAGCAGATATGGTCTCAAAAGGAACCTGAGTTCTGTTTCTGTCTTCTCACCAACATGCCCTAAGCATTCAGCAAAGTGGCTAGCAGAGGCTCAGGCAGACAACCAGCTGGCCTCCGGAAGTCACTCATCCTCCACCTTGGGGACAATGGTAGACACAAGCATATTCTGAGGCTCTTAGGAATTGTCTCATACTCTTGAACATATGACTTACTGAAAGACCTCTCAAAGGACCAACACTTCCTGCCTCAGCCTGTCAACTTTGAAGCCATTTATTTCAGTGTGTGTGGGGCCGGGGATGTGGCTCAATGGTAAAGCGTTTGCCTTGTATGCTCAAGGACCTGGATTCAATTCCCAGCACCGCCAAAAAAAAAAAAAAGGAACTGACCCTAATAATTCACTGCAAGTCACCAATCATTCCTGAGGCCCAAACATAATAAAGCAGAGAATAATGTAAAAACAGGCCAACCTAGCCAGGCATAGTGGTACACACCTTTAATCCCAGTACTTGGGAGGCTGAGACAGGAGGATCACAGGTTCCAGGCCAGCCTCAGCAACTTAGTGAGGCCCTCAGCAACTTCGTGAGACCCTGTTGCAAAACAAAACATAAAATAGGGCTGAGGATGTAGTTCAGAGGCAGAACACCCGTGGG